>JAZGLO010005389.1:0-247500 GCA_036873155.1 Biomphalaria sudanica | reverse complement strand
TAACGTATTTTCTGATAACAACGTCTCCTTCGTCTGTCATTGTCATGACTTCAACTGTTCAAGTGACGGCAGCTGTGCAGGGGAGTCGTCCGAATGCGCGAAGGGCTGGTTCAATCCCGGATGTCAGATTAGTAAGAGTTGTTTTTTTTCTGTGTGTGTCAGTTAATGAGGATTGATAAATATGTTTTGGGTCATGCCGCTTTAACCTACCTGCTAACCAGTGCTACCTTAGACCCATACTATTATTATACAATTAAATTTTTTTTGAAAAAAAATTGAATCCTTTCACATAGCTGACAGTCTAGGAAACAGTTGCATTTAAACTTTAAACTGTTTATGTGGCTCCTGTATAACGAGGGTGCCGACTGACCAGCACACAGCAACTACTTTGTCATTATTGTGATAGCTTAAAACAGTGGCATAGCAAGGAATTTGGTGTCTTTAGGGGCCCCTGCATTCATGACATTCGACATCATGACATGAGATATTGTACTTAATAAGGTCACCCGACAAAATAGCACGGACAAGATGGCAATGACAAAATAGCACGGACTTATATATAATGTGTATGAAAGTACCGGGTTATTAGTATCTTTGTCTTGAGCAGCTTTCCGTTGTCTCTATTTTCTTCAATATTAATACATCTGAAAGTAGGCCATTTTGGCAGAGAACGAGAGTACTTTACATTTTATATAATTCCCCTTCTTCACCAATGTTTAAAATGCATAAATTGCTAAAAATTGGATTTTGAAATGTGGTGACCCCGTTCAAGCAGTGATGGGATCTCTACGTGATATTTCCTACAATTTAATTTTGTGAAAGTTTGCATGTGTGTGTGTATAAATCTGACAGGTATCTTTGCCTGTTTTTAAAGTACACTTTTGGAATGAAATAAAAAATATATTTTGACATTGTTAAATTTTGCTTATTATAATTTTTGCTTACTATTTACATATTTATGTTTTAAGATATCAAAAGTGTTTCCTGCAAAATAATGATAACACTAAAACAAAAACAAAAAAATTTGGCTCTACTCTTAATTTACGATATCTAGAGAATTTCTATTAAAATAACTGAAATATATTTTGTTTTTCTGCGCTATTTTGTCCGCGCTATTATGTCGGGGTACCACTTAATAAATATTGTAGTAACTCCAGTGGCGGACTGAAAGGGTTTATGTGTGTGCGGCCTACTGACACACACGACTCAGGCCAATCACACAGGTCAAGGTCTGTTGAACAAGAGACAGTACTGCTAGTGCACGCAAGTATGACCCGTGCTGTGGTCATGTGACTGAAAGCCTTTACGGTCGAGAGACAATGTGTAAAAAAAAGGACAGTTGAGTCCAGGATAGAAAGCAGAAAGGACTGCTCGGTACCTTGGGAGTCTTCGAGAATGTAGCTGTACGAGCTTGAGAGACTTGTAGTGTTTATTAGGCAGTTCTGTTAAGTACAAGAAAGCATTTGAAGCCAATTGGGTGTTTATTGGCTGTTGTTGAGGTATTTGTAATTAAACCGCCACATTGTATTTTGAAGCTGAAGCTCTTGTTGTCAAGTTCTTGTGTTAGATGTGCTGTTGCGTTTAGCAGTGTTTACAGAAGGATTGACAGAGAACATCGTAACAATATACATATAAATATATGTGTGGAAAACATGCAACAGGGTCACTACCTAATATAACATCCTGAAAGGAAGACAGCATGGCAGTGACTTAATATTTAATGCATAATACACATCCAAAACACTTATTTGGGGACCCTTCAAGAAGAGGCTCGAGGGAAGGAATTTCTGATAAGGTCCCCCTCCTATATTCCCAACATTTCCAATTAAATTCACAGCGAAACTACAATTAGTAACGGGTAGAGGTGTTTGAAAATTTCTCTAAATCTGTCATTGTCATTCACAACGATCCCATAATCCCCCATCCTCCACGTGTGTTCCAGGAAGTCTGTCTGGGGACGAGAATGGGCCGCTGGGCCTCCTAGCCGACAACAACGACAGCTCGTGTGACAACATTACAGTACCAGTGAGCATCAAGTTGAAGGACAAAAGCTTTTTCACCTACATCAGACTAATAGTGGAGACACCAGGTATTCCTGTTTAGTTTCCTTTCTTCTTTGAAAGCGAGCAGTCATTTGATATTATGTTTCCTAGATATGTGAAGCGGTCTACCACGTTAAGGCGCTGTCAATTTACGGCAATCTTTGGGGCTGAGTAGGTTTTATTGGGTGACTTCTGGAACATGCTTTCTGCTTTCCCGAGGTTTAGAGATATACCGAAAGAGGCGATCTGGAATATAATTAGTATTATTATCATTATCCCTTCGTCTGTCTGTCTGGAATCTTTTACACCTTATTTCTCAAAGTTCCCATTCTCGGATCAAGTTGAAACTTAGCATAATTATTCAATGTTGATGACAACAAATGAATCGATCAAAAAACTAACAAATCAATTAATCAATTAGTCGTAATTAATTAGTATGTCTTTATATAAAATGGAAGTAAGTTAATGGGAGATTAGCCTTGTGTAGAGAATTAGGTCATTCATTTTTCTTACCGTTTGCTTGTTTTTTAAATGGCAGCACTAAAACCTTCTCCTTGAATTAATTGCATAATTGATTCGAAATAATTAATGCCATTACACTCAACCTATGGTTTGTTTTTACTTTTAAATATTCTGTTATATTTTTGTTATGTCTTTTCCATATTCCTGTAGAGTACCTTGGTGGATTTGCGATCTATTTCAATGTTGACAATACCAAAGTTGTCTGCCAGGGCGTGAAGTTGCTTCCGGTAGACAATCGGACGATGGACATTTACTGTCATGACGGCCCATTCGTGGTGGATGAAGTTTTCCTTTCTTGGTCAGGCGTGAAGCAAGTTTGTTCGGTGTACATTAGCGGAGGTAACTCTTTTGTCTCCAGTCCAACATAAAGTATTAGCACTTTAAAGCAATAAAGACAGACAGAGTTAGAGCTCCTACTAAAAAAAACAAAAAAACTAGAACAAATACCAAATAGAGCAGTGTGATTTATAACAAGCAAATATTTCAATATGATTAAAGTAACACCATTAAGTAAAATCTTTAACTCTAGAGACACTCCAGGACAGGAGATTGAAACGTAGAGTAGCTATAATGGACCTCATTCACCAACCGTAAACAAACAACATTTAGCCACGTGGTGCTCTATCTCTTCTATATAATCTACGATCTCATGTTTAATTCATGATGGTTGTCACGTGACAGTTTTTCCCCGTTGTTTTATCAATAAGATCACGTGACTAAATATTGTTTGTTTACGATTGGTGAATAAGGTCCATTCATGAAACACTGAACTATCATTTACAAATAGAAAAACAAAGCCAAATGAAATACTTAGAAAAACGCCAAGATAAGGGCTCAATTCTTATACCTTATGCTAGAACTAATGCATACAAGTGCTCCTTCTTCCCTAGCAGCATTGAGCCAGCAAGGAAAAAACAACTATCTATCTATCTATCTATCTATCTATCTATCTATCTATCTATCTATCTATCTATCTATCTATCTATCTATCTATCTATCTATCTATCTATCTATCTATCTATCTATCTATCTATCTATCTATCTATCTATCTATCTATCTATCTATCTATCTATCTATCTATCTATCTATCTATCTATCTATCTATCTATCTATCTATCTATCTATCTATCTATCTATCTATCTATCTATCTATCTATCTATCTATCTATCTATCTATCTATCTATCTATCTATCTATCTATCTATCTATCTATCTATCTATCTATTCTATCTATCTATCTATCTATCTATCTAACTAACTATCTATCTATCTATCTATCTATCTATCTATCTATCTATCTATCTATCTAACTAACTATGTATCTATCTATCTATCTATCTATCTAATAACTTTGAAATAACATAACAGTAGATCTTTACCTAATGTGTTCATGTCAACAATAAAGTAAGATAGAAGTTGTAGAGTTATAGTTTAAATCTTACAATTATCATCTGTGGAAATCTTACATCTTTTCCCTTTGAAATTTTGCACCAAGAATTAAGAGGCCAATTCTTAGTCAACCTCAACCACTTGCTAGGCATTTTTAATCATCTTTATCAGCCTTTTTCATACTTCTGCTGGCCTGGGCGGTAAATTCGTTAGTGCCTGGCTGGTGTTTCTTCAAATAATGTCCGTATACAAAGGGAGGAAGCACCACGGCAGTTTGGGGGTCAGTTGGCTTCAGCAGTTTGCCAGGGAGGAGTAGTCTTATCACCGTCTCTCCGCCTATTAGACTCCAAAACCAGTTTTTCTGTTAGCAAATTGTTTACTATGCACTCAGGACTTTGTTTTCCATGTCCATGGGTTCAAAGTTCAAAGTCTGCCCTCGCCGTCATGCTCCTCTATGCTTCGGGAGTTTTTGGCAAGGATGTAATAATGTTCAATTCACTAGGAACACCCAAATATGTGTGACCTAGATTATAACGTGATAATCCCCCCCCCCGCCTTTTTGCTTGCGTATGCTTAGGAATAAATGTGTGACATTTCATATTTTAAAAATGTAACATTCCTCCCCCCCCCCCAAATCACGTTTTTAGAGAAGATAACTTTTTAAAAATGATATAAACAACAACAACACACATACAAAAAAAACAAACAACAAGTTATCAATTAATATGACCTCATATTCACTCTGAGAATTACATAAATTGTAGTTTTAGATCTATAATACTTGCTTATCTGCTTTAAGTGCTAAAGACTTCAAATTTCGAAAAAAAAAAATAAACTAAGAATAAATCTTATATAATAATATAATAATAATATACTACCACAAATAAACACTTTTTTTTAAAGTTATAATTAATTTAGACAGGAAATTTGATGATATAGCATTCTAAAGAAAATCCGCAGCAGAGGTGTAGTGAGCAAAACGTGAGCCCGGGGCAAGGTACTTTATTGGCGCCCCCCCCCCTTTTTATATTAACATGACATAAAAATATAGGCTTATAAATAAAAAGTATTTAATAATAATATAACCCAAATAACCTTAGAATGTATTACCAAACTATCTATATTTTTGGCGCCTCCATGCGTGTGACGCCCCCCCCCCTGAGGGAGGCGCCCGAGGCATCGTGTGCCCCTTGCTCCCCCCCCCCCCAGTATATGTTTAAGATATCAAATCGTAATGAGTGAAAACGCTTCGTTTCTTCCCCACAGGACAGAATTTCGCATTGTTTCAAAACACAAGTTTAGATTCGAATGACCAGCAGGACAACATGACACGTCTGGCAGTCGATGGTCGAAAAAGTTATACTGACCCTTGCTTCACGGGCTTACCCACGGTCGGCGATCAAACGTGGACACTGACCTTTGCAGTACACAAGATCGTCAATGAAATAATTATACACAGGAAGCTAAGTAAGTCCCACTTGTTAGAGACGGACGTATGAGGTAATAAAGTCCTAGTACACCTATAGATCATTATCATTATTATAAGGCAGACGTCCGAACATTCTGTAGCTCAGCACATCCGCGCGGTTCTAGGAAATCTTTTCCGCGTATTATATAACAAAAAAATTACGTTGTGCTGGCCACATGACACTGCTCGTCAACCGTTGGAGAAAGAAGCAGATGACCTTAACATCATCTACGTATTATAGAGCGCAAGGTCTGAAATGGAAACTTTATTCTTTTAAATAAAAAAAACATTTGGGCCAGTTTCAAACTTTATCCTTTAATGTCAAAATTGTGAGCAAAATGTTTTTACAATTCCTGCTATTAGTTTACAAATTCATGGGTGGAACCAGGAACTTGGTCACGGATGGCATAAACGGCTCTAACTATTTTCCTAGAAATTCGTATATCTTTTTTTGTGTGTGTGTGTGTGGGGGGGAATACTATACCCACAGTGAAAACTCTAATTTCATAAGTTTGTAATCTCAGAATACAATCATTTTCAAATTAAATTTGGTCTAATTCCAACAAGTATTCGGTAAAGAATGGAATGAATAAATAGATGTTTAGAAGAAGATTTATATTAGAGAGTAGCCATAATGTGTTTCAGTTGACGGGGAGGGGGTGGCCTTGGGGCGAGGTAACATTAAATCATTTTTAAAATACCTCCACACGAAGAATTCAGAGCTTCATAAAGAGGGAATTATTTAGGTTTTTGTATGCTACTTGTTTTAAGTATATTCCGTTAGATTTCTTAAACTTTCCGTTGGAATCTCTGCATGTACAGAGAACTGTGTATAGTTAAGCTGTTATGGACAAATAATCTTGTTTGAGATCGGCTTCATCTATTTAAATATTATTGCATGACTCAATCGAGTTTTTTTTTTTTTTTATTTATTCTACCAATCGTTTCTCCTTTTAACCACACCACAGAATCGGCCAACATGCCATAACATAGAGCGACATAACAAATGAGTTAAAATAACAATAAGTTGTATGTATTATATATATAATTGACTAATTTTGTTAATTGACAGTGATTTCTGTGCACAAATAAAACGCTCCCCCCCCCCACTGAATAGTTATGGCTCGGCGGTGGCTGATACCATCGTCCCCCACCCCACCAGAGGGAGGGGGCGACATAAAATATAAATAATTAGTATATTATATTCTTGAGAAAAAAAGAATTATGTACACAAATTGAATGGTTTTGTGTACACAAATTCGCCCGAGTTGAGTTCGATCGCCACAACCCCCCCCCCCCCCCCCGGATCTGCCAGTGATTTTGTGTGATTTCTAACCCATTTGAAACAATTATAATTTTGGGGACCTGCATTGGAAAGTTAAACATAGACTTTCAGTGATGGAATACACTTTTACCAAAAGATATTGTTTATGTATTTACCAACTCAAGGGAGCGACGGTTACACGTTTATGAATGGATTTTACGTCCTGGGCTACAACGAGGAGGGCAGGCTACTGTTCCGTTACAACGACACGGGCACGGCGAAAGGCAGTTTAACGATCTGGATCCTCACGGAGGTTAGCGCACCCATGAAGAAGATAGTCATAGCCATGGACAACGCCAGTGAGACTCGATACCTTGAGCTGTGTGAAGTTGAAACCTATGGAGGTAAGACTTTTTCTTACCTTGTATATTTTTTGTGCTACAGTCGTACACTTTAAAATGTACATTTCGGTCGCATTGCATTTGTACAAGAGGATAAGTACGCCTGAACTTGGCTTGGCTACCTATGAAGGGGGCTCGAGGTTCGAGCAGAGTTGTGTTTTTTGAGCGCCTAAACGCAGCATGGAAAAACCTTCTCCCAGATACCCCCGCCCCCCACTGGTCCACAAATGAAATTGGAACATAGCGCTCTAAGCATGCTATAAGCATAAAAGTAACGCTATATAGTAATGTCATTATGTCAAAATAAGAATTAAGTTCTAATAAGTATTCCATTAAGGTTTGGTTCGGTAGAGATTAAATGAAACGGTATAGCCTAAAATGGTTCTACATGATTCGGATGTTCATTCAGAATTAAAGGCTATTACATTCAAGGCCGAAAGTAGGGCCGAAAATCGATGTCTATCTGGGAGTTATATCGTTTTCAAGACTAGTCGAATCTTTGAAATCGCTTCTGAGCACTCTTCAGTCGTTGAGGATGTATTATACTGCCTAGTCTTCCGTCAGTGCCGGCCTTAGGTAATTGGAGGCCCGAGGCAAATTAAATTTTGTTGGCCCCCAAATGAACTAGCAGAATAGAAATAAGTATCGATACAATACAATTACGCAATGCATTAAAGAAAAACAATAATTTTTAGTCCTATGCGAGGCGCCCCACCCAATCGGAGGCCTTAGTCGGCTGCCTAGTTTGCCTATGTCTAAAGCAGGCCATGCTTCCGTGTAGCAGTGTCGACTGCTATGATCGAGGTTTTCTTTTAATCCTAGCAAAAAGGTTTTTTAGTGGACAATGTCCTAGCAAACACGTGCTAACATTGCTTGATCCTTTCTGTCTTATATCTTGTCTTATATAATACAGACGTTACTTTAAATAAGAAGATGATTACGCCCTACGTCAGCACTCGTCCTTTCTGTGTGGGTGAAACTCTATGGGAGATTGTTGGATGGAATAAACGAAAAGAATTGGAGGAGAGGTTCCTACCATTTTGTTAAAAGTAGAAAAAAAATGTGGATGGGTGTTACTACTAATCATAAATAGATATCCTTTGTTTTCATTTCTCATGTTTTCAATTAGGATGTGCCGCCCCTGCCTACGGCATCTATTGTAACGAGACTTGTGGTGAGCATTGCTTAGGCCGAGAATGTCACGTCAATGGTCTGTGTGTCACCTGCGCTTATGGAAGCTCCTCGAAAGGAAAGTGTTTTCTATCACGTAAGTTGTGTATGCCAGTTGCCAGTGGTCATTTGTCAGTGGTCAGTTGTCAGTGGTCAGTTGCATGAAGACTCAGTTAAATTTTTAAACAAACTCTGTTCAAATGTTGAAGGAATTTCGACTCACTTTTTCTCCAGTTTCCTGGAATACATAGCATACCTCGCCCGTCTCTTTGTCTTGCAATGGTGACAAGAAGATGAACATGCCGGATAACTAAATATAACTTTTAAGCCTCATAATTTTTTAGATATACAAATCCACTTATAAGAGATTCGTGTCTTTAACAAACTTTTTATAACAAACGTGCTAAAATTATATTAAGGACATAGAAGCTAGCATATAAATATTTGCCTTGTATTGTGCCATTCCCTTGACTACATTCCTAACACCCGATCCTCTATTTAAGGCTCGTTTCTCAGTGAGATTTTAAAGTTTTATTTAAAGTATATTCTGCAAAAATCAAGCAAAAGACTGACCAAACTGAATACATCATCTAACTATTATTCTTTCGTCTTTTTTTTTAATTACAAAGTTTATATCAACCCACTCTGTCTGGTAAATAAAATGTGAACACTTTATTTATCCCTCACGAATTCTCGGATCAAGTGGAAACTATACATTCATTGGCATAGAAAAAGATTAATCAATTAAAAAAATTAGTTAACTAATTACTGGTAATTATTTTTTTTGTTTGATACCAACAATGGGAATTAATTTTTCAGTATTCACAGAAATGGCTAAATATGTAGGGTTTGGTCTCCTTATATAACTACACATTATTTCTCCCAAACCCATTTTATGTTCAATTTGAAACTTTAAACAAGTAATTATTTTACCTAAAAAAATATAAATAAATCGATTAAAAAATTAACCGAATAATAGATTTATCATGGATATGGAATAAGGGAAATAGCGTCTACATTCTTGAGTGATATGGTTGTAAGTGTGGAACTATTATGATTAGATAAGCTTTTTTTTTAAAGGAGTTTACTTTTTTAAATTTTTGCTTTATAGCCCGGGAGATTATTCCAACGCCGTACATATCGACGACGGAATGGGGCAACAACGCCACAACACCACACTTAGAGTGTACAACGGTCACGTCGGCCCCGGCAGAGGAGGTAGACGACAGTATGATGATCAAATTGTTCATCTTAATCATCATTATCCTCTCCCTACTGGATATTATGCTGTTGTACCTGGCATGCTGCAAGAAGTCTGAAAACATTGAGGAAGAACCTCCAGTCACAGGTGAGTGTGTAGCCTAAAAACCTCCAGTCACAGGTTAGTGTGTAGCCGAAGAACCTCCGGTCACAGGTAAGTGTGTAGCCGAAGAACCTCCAGTCACAGGTAAGTGTGTAGCCGAAGAACCTCCAGTCACAGGTAAGTGTGTAGCCTAAGAACCTCCAGTCACAGGTAAGTGTGTAGCCAAAGAACCTCCAGTCACAGGTAAGTGTGTAGCCAAAGAACCTCCAGTCACAGGTAAGTGTGTAGCCAAAGAACCTCCAGTCACAGGTTAGTGTGTAGCCGAAGAACCTCCAGTCACAGGTAAGTGTGTAGCCGAAGAACCTCCAGTCACAGGTAAGTGTGTAGCCGAAGAACCTCTAGTCACAGGTAAGTGTGTAGCCTATGAACCTCCAGTCACAGGTAAGTGTGTAGCCAAAGAACCTCCAGTCACAGGTGTGTAGCCAAAGAACCTCCAGTCGCAGATAAGTGTGTAGCCGAAAAACCTCCAGTCACAGGTAAGTGTGTAGCCGAAGAACCTCCAGTCACAGGTAAGTGTGTAGCCTAAGAACCTCCAGTCACAGGTAAGTGTGTAGCCAAAGAACCTCCAGTCACAGGTGAGTGTGTAGCCTAAAAACCTCCAGTCACAGGTAAGTGTGTAGCCAAAGAACCTCCAGTCACAGGTGTGTAGCCGAAGAACCTCCAGTCACAGGTAAGTGTGTAGCCGAAAAACCTCCAGTCACAGGTAAGTGTGTAGCCTAAGAACCTCCAGTCACAGGTAAGTGTGTAGCCAAAGAACCTCCAGTCACAGGTAAGTGTGTAGCCAAAGAACCTCCAGTCACAGGTAAGTGTGTAGCCAAAGAACCTCCAGTCACAGGTTAGTGTGTAGCCGAAGAACCTCCAGTCACAGGTAAGTGTGTAGCCGAAAAACCTCCAGTCACAGGTAAGTGTGTAGCCGAAGAACCTCTAGTCACAGGTAAGTGTGTAGCCTATGAACCTCCAGTCACAGGTAAGTGTGTAGCCAAAGAACCTCCAGTCACAGGTGTGTAGCCAAAGAACCTCCAGTCGCAGATAAGTGTGTAGCCGAAGAACCTCCAGTCACAGGTAAGTGTGTAGCCGAAGAACCTCCAGTCACAGGTAAGTGTGTAGCCTAAGAACCTCCAGTCACAGGTAAGTGTGTAGCCAAAGAACCTCCAGTCACAGGTAAGTGTGTAGCCAAAGAACCTCCAGTCACAGGTTAGTGTGTAGCCGAAGAACCTCCAGTCACAGGTAAGTGTGTAGCCGAAGAACCTCCAGTCACAGGTAAGTGTGTAGCCAAAGAACCTCTAGTCACAGGTAAGTGTGTAGCCGAAGAACCTCCAGTCACAGGTAAGTGTGTAGCCAAAGAACCTCCAGTCACAGGTGTGTAGCCAAAGAACCTCCAGTCGCAGGTAAGTGTGTAGCCAAAGAACCTCCAGTCACAGGTAAGTGTGTAGCCAAAGAACCTCCAGTCAATGGTAAGTGTGTAGCCAAAGAACCTCCAGTCACAGGTGAGTGTGTAGCCAAAGAACCTCCAGTCACAGGTAAGTAAGTGTGTAGTCAAAGAACCTCCAGTCACAGGTGTGTAGCCAAAGAACCAGTCACAGGTAAGTGTGTAGCCAAAGAACCAGTCACAGGTAAGTGTGTAGCCAAAGAACCAGTCACAGCTAAGCTTGTAACTAAAGAACTTCCAGTCACAGGTAAGTGTGTAACTAAAGAAACTCCAGTCGCAGGTAAGTTTATAACTAAAGAAACTCCAGTCGCAGGTTATTATGTAACTAAAGAAACTACAGTCGCAGGTAAGTTTGTAACTAAAGAAAACTCCAGTCGCAGGTAAGTTTGTAACTAAAGAACTTCTTGTCACAGGTTATTATGTAACTAAAGAAACTCCAGTCGCATTTAATTATGTAACTAAAGAAACTCCAGTCGCAGGTAAGTTTGTAACTAAAGAAACTCCAGTCGCAGTTAATTATGTAACTAAAGAAACTCCAGTCACAGGTTATTATGTAATTAAAGAAACTCCAGTCACAGGTAAGTATGTAACTAAAGAAACTCCAGTCACAGGTAATTATGTAACTAAGAAACTCCAGTCACAGGTAATTATGTAACTAAAGAAACTCCAGTCACAGGTAATTATGTAACTAAAGAAACTGCAGTAACAGGTAATTATGTAACTAAAGTGTTTGCTTTGGCGGGTAGCATACAAAGTAAGTGGCGAGTCCGACAAATAGTAAATGCATTTAAACAGGTAAGTATCTATATAGATTTTCACTCGCCATGTGAGGAAACATAATATAGGGAAGAGAATACCTTGAATGTTTGTTACCACAAATCTAATACTGCCTGGCTGTCGCATTGGACCAAGGACTATCTAACCTAAGTTGGATTAGTACTTGTCTATTCTGATGGAACCAAAAATTATTTAACATAAAATTGTAAAATAATATTTTAATCCTGTCTCAAAGAAACTACTTAGCAGTATTTACTTTGATTGTTGACTTTCTTATTACTAATAACTTTTTCTGCGAAGTCCTTTTTTTCCCTTGGTGAATCTCATGTCCTGTAAAAATATTTTATTCCATTCATTTGACTAAGACTAAGACTAAGACTGCTTTATTGATCCTAATGAAAATTTGTTGTGATTACAAAGACTCATTTTCCCATGTAAAGACAACACAACAGAAACATATACATAAATACAACAGACACAACATAGAAAGTTTAATCAGCGACTACACACAGGCATCTTGGTCCTATTCATGTTTCCTGATCAACGAGTGGCGTTGATATAGTCTGACCGAGTGAGGTACGAACGAGTTTTTGTACCGCTCCGTTCTTGTTTTGATTAACAGCAGTCGCCCACTTCGCGACAACCTGACGTAGTTCTGATGGAGAGTATCGTCGTTGTCTTCCAAGATTGTTTCGATTTTCCTTAGACACTTTTGCTCAAAAGTTCCTTTAAATGTGGTAATATTGTGAGTGTAATTTTTGATGCCCTTTTTATGATGGTTTCTAGGCGGCGCAACAGGTTAGATGAAGCGTTGCCTTGCCAACAAGTTATTCCGTATATTAGCAGATTTTGTATAGTCGCGCCGTAAAAAGTATTTAGGATCTTCTTATTTAGTTTAAAGCTATTGAGTTTGTATAGAAAAAAAGTCTCTGCGCTATTTTCTTTGTCAGAGTTCCAGGATGGTATTCCCATGAGAGATTGTTATTAATGATAACGCCTAGATATTTATATGCCTTCACGTGTGCTATGAATGTAGTATGTATTTGCAGTTCACAAACAGTTTGTTTTTTCTTTCAGAAATCTATAATAAGTTCTTTAGTTATTGTGACATTCACAGTCACCCTAGAGTTGTATTTGGTAAAGAAGGGGAGGTACTGAAATGCTAGAGGCGCACTTACACATAGAACACTGAACCATAATCTTCAAACACAAAAACAAAATTTGATAAAATACTCTGAAAGACACAAAGATAGAGGCACATTCCCCGTTCCATATGCTAGGACAAATTTGTACAAATACTCCTTCTACCCCTAGTGCTATTAGAGCATGGAATGGGTTGCCTGAGCCAGCCAGGAAAACCAGTGACCTGGCAGAATTTATGTCATTGGTTAACACGCATGACTAGATGCTTGACGCGTAAACATCTTTCTTGAAGTAACGTCCGTATTTTATAAAAAAAGATAGAGGCGCAGGGTTATTTTAAGAATAGGAATAATTATTATTGTTGTTATTATTTTTAGATATGAATATCCTAACTGCCTAACATATTTTCTCCTGTTATACTCCAAACAGATGTGGGAGTGATTCTAGATGCTGTAAATCCTGCCTCGGTCATGACAGTTCCATCACACGCGACACAGAGTGTGCAAAGCGTTTCGCCTTATGACAAAGTGAAGTCCGAAATGACAGTGAAGACGACCACCAGTGTCTCAACTCACATCGAATAGCAGACCAAACAATAATAAAGCATCAAGTGATGACCAGAAACCAGAATTCAGTTTATTCCTTTTAAATTAAAAACGAAAGACTTTGTAAACGGAAGATGTCACTAGCATCTTTCTTGATACATGATCAGAAGGTCGAATAAATTATAATCGCAGATCGAAAAGACAGAAGCTGCTTCCTAGAATCTCAATCGAATGATGAAACCTAATAGCTCCTGACAAAAGAAGTGATCGATAAATGTTTTGGCATTTTGCGTTTGGGTACATTTTCGCCTCCCTTTTCAACTTCATGTGTGACTAAAGAGGCCAATCTTTGATACACAACTGCGGTCACAGGTTGGACATCTGTAATTACCAGGCGCCGTTTCACTTTCACCCTTCTTTCTACTACTGTTTTGTATGGCATCTGTAATCCAGGACCCTTCCTTTATGCCAATTTCCACTATTTCCCAGCTGTTAGTATCGATTTATGCACATTAGAAATATTACTTAGAATAATGTTAAAACTAGACTCGTTAGTTTTATTATGATCGGAGGTAACGTTGTGTTAGAATTATTCATTCCTATTTATTCCTATTCTGATTTGATACAGCTTTGGGAAATCACCATAGAAGTTTGAAAATTTCTGTTCATGACACTGTAGAGTCAACAAGACACTCATATGGCCTTTTAATAAGAGAATATTATAAACCAGCGATGCCCAACCTAATGCGATGTGCGGGTCATTTTAAATTCCAACACTCATGTTGCGGGCCACATAACCGAAAAGTTACAAAAACGAATTGAAATGACCTGAAACATTTTTTTTTTAGAAACCTGTGGATTTAGTATTTACTTTAATTAATGAGATATCTGAAAGTTATCTTTTGTTTAAAGTCGGAAAAGGGATTCATTTCTCTACTTAAAATGTGAGCAGCTTTGAACTAGCGTTATCAACGACTCATTTTCTCTGTCTCTTTTAGCGAAATATTCCCATCTATGACATCTCCAATGTCTAGGCGTAGTATAACAATCTTTTGTTCGCTGATGAAACAAAGAGTGTCGTCATATTTGTATTATAGTGTTTATTTCTTGTTCATTTTCTTTACAAAAAAAATATGTATAGCTAAGCAGGACTTGTTACCATGTTCCACGAAAAAAAAAATTAAAGATCCGTTCACTTTTCCTTGTAGATTATAAATTCACTGGTAGTTTCTTCGGCTCTCTCATTCATAAACTTACAAATTTTGAAGGTTATAGTACCAATCCATCAGAGAGAAAGTGGGTGCCCTAACGTAGGTAAGATACATTTAAAAACCTTTTTTTTCTTCTGAAAAAAAAAAGGGGGGGGGGACGTTCTACACTTAGTGCCGACGTGTCGGTGGGCTGGATAGAACCAGGTCACGGGCCGTATTTTGGGCATCACTGTTATAAACCTTTAACAATTAGATGAGTGCCATAATGGCATCCAAGCGGCCCCTTTGGCGGCCCTACAGGCCCATTTGGGTAGCGATCGGATCTCTGTAAATAAGTAAGTCACTGGCCACTCATTCGACAATTGACCAATGAATCAGACGGACTCCAAGGGGGATGTGCATATTAGATAAAGCGTCATTTATTTTTAAGTAGCTATACTGAAAGAAAAAGGAGTGTGTTGGAATTAAGAAAGGTTCGAGTCTCCTTTTGCCTTTCTGAAGTTTCACATTTAAAGCTAATTAATCATTTTGCAAAAAAATACACTGAGATCTGTTTTTTTTTTTCATAACTTTCTTGACATATAAAACCCAATTGAAACACAAAAATAACACTGAAATACGTCCCCTTTTTGATTCTCAATAAGCTAGTCCAGTGATGCATCACCCGCTAAAAAATGATTAAGTCTAAATATAACTGAGTTTCGGTCTATTCGTAATTCATGTTGACAAATGTCTCGGGTGCCGGATAGCGCTGCCTTACGGGCCAGATGTAGCCTGCGGGCCAAAGTTTGTAAATCACTAGGGTTTTTAAATGCCATATTGATGTATACTTTCACTTTTTTTCTTTTCATGTTTAAACATGAAACTATTCTCAAAACAATTACTGAAATAGTTATAGGGCACCGACCTATATCGACATTGCTCGAACAATGCTGCTGTAAATTAACATACATTTAAAAAAATAATATATTATATTTATTTTACGACAATCTACTTATTTTCGACCACCCTCCTCAAACGTTTCCCAGATCGTTTCTTTCCTCTGCTTACAAAGCTAAAACATACGAATTGTTTCGTTGACACCGGAGTTTGCAAAAAATAGTTTAATTTTTTTTTAATTATACAGAGCAGACGACACTTCTCCCGTTCTTTTTTTTTTTTTTTTTTTTTACATCTAGGGCAGTGCAGCACTAAACTTCAATTAAAAATATAATAAAAAGCATTTAAAAAGCGACACCCTCTTTCCCAACGTTTTCCAGACAAGTTGATAGGATCACAGAGTATTGAGTCAGCTGAGCATACATGCATGAATTTGCGCTAAACAAAAAACAATTGGTTAAAATATTTCTAATCGAAGAGAATTATTATTGTTAGTCTAGATCTATTAACGAATTTAATTATATTAATAGTCCAAACTAATTGATAGAAATGCGCCTAATTGAAGCTTTGTTTCCAAAAGTAAAGGATTTATTATAATTTCTTGTTTATTTATGTGTTTTAACGGCCTCACTAGCATAGATGGGGAAAAAAAGCAATTATTAGATGTATTCAGCAGAATAGAAGAATACATCTGACATCAGATGACCTCACTGGCATAGAAGAAAACAGCTGGCATCATACGGTCATACTGACAAAGAAGAAAACAATGGTATCAGATAACATTATTGACATAAAAGAAAACAGCTGAGATCAGATGACCTACTTATAGAAATAATCATATGATCTCACTGACATAGAAGATTCAGCTGACATTAGATGACCTCACTGACACAAAAAAAAAAAAGCTGAAATCCGATGACCTCAGTGTAATAAAAGAAAACAGCTGACATCAGACGTCTAAAATGGTAAAGAAAAAACAGCTGATATAAGAAGGTCTCACTGTCATAGAGAAAACAGCTGACATCAGATGGCATCAAAGGCCTTGAAGAAATCAGATGACATCAGTACATAGAAGAAAACAGCTGACATCAGATGGCCTCAAAGGTCTTGAAGAAAACAGCTGACATCAGATGGCCTCAAAGGCCTTGAAGAAAACAGCTGACATCAGATGACCTCAAAGGCTTTGAAGAAAACAGCTGACATCAGATGACATCACTGACACAGAAGAAAACAGCTGACATCATATGGCCTCAAAGGTCTTAAAGAAAACAGCTGACATCAGATGACATCACTGACACAGAAGAAAACAGCTGACATCAGAAAGGGATGTACACCGAGACCCCCAGAAAGCTTCTTCTAAAGACAGACACGGCAAAGATTTTAATAGACCGCTAGAAGATAATGGTTTTGTCTGCATCCGATGAAGTAAAATATGTACGTCGCGTATGGGTCTGCTTACTTTATGGCTTATGCAGTCAAAGAATGCTTATCCACTTATAAATTATATTGCATCCTATTTATTTTTCTGTAATTTCTTAAATTTTTATGCATACATATTTATTGAAATGAATGTTATAAATAATGCTCGGTTCCATGAAGGATTAAAGACACAGAAACGAACAAAAGCGTCTATATCTTATGTTAATACAATATTTTATATATACCAAATTATCGATAACATCTATAATACATTATTCAGAGAATTTCTGTCTAACGCTTTAACGTATACATTTGAAAGTTTGCAATAAACGCATCAAACCAAACACCAAAGAGTATTTAGAAAAGAATAAGCTATCTTTGTTTAACACATTGAAAGGTAACAAAGGTCTAGGTGCCCGGGGTATGCTTGACCTCTTAGGGGCCCCTGCATTTCGACATTCGACATCATGACAAGAGATAATGGCGTAATATTTAATGTAAAAACACATTTTGGACACTCATTTTAAAGCCCTCCTTCAAGTGGTGGCCAGGGGGATTTTCAAATTTGGACCACCCCCTTTCCCCTACCCTAGCTACGCCACTGCTACTGAACCCAAAACAGCCATGTAGAAGAAAAAGGCCCAAAATGCCACTGAGCACAAAACAGGCATGTATAAGAAAACTGATGGGAATTCAGAAGAAGAATGCGATTAACTAAAACGAAGTTGATTATTGATTGGGCGGGCGGTTAGCACTTCGGATTCTCTCGTTCTCTGGTCCCAAAATCGAATCACATCGCTGTCAACCCCTGGCGTCTTGAAGGAGTCTTCAGCTAAAATGTGAGAGACTTCATTTCTTTGGAAAACATCGAAAAGTAAAAATAGACTTTAATGGCACTACTCTGTAATAACTGCCTAGCACCTTAACCAATGAGCCTTAATCTTAACTAAACATTAATATTTTCACGTTAATCACATAATTTTGCAATGTCAGATTAGGTTGTCGGCACCCTGGCCTGAAAGGAGGAGTTCCAATTCCGTAAATAAACTCCTTTTGTGTATCAACTTGTGCCCACTGAATTTATATTTATAGTACCCCTGGTCTAATATACATTATTTAAGTATTGTAAGCCCCTAGATAAAAAAAGATATTTACCATACTTCATTTTGAGGCTATTTTTTTCCTAATGTTAAAAATGCGTTAGGCCAGTGATTCCCAAACTGTGTTCCGCGTAGCCCCAGTGTTTCACGAGACCTGAAGTGGTGTCCCACGAACTACTGGAATAATAAACTAGTGGGCCACCACGTGAAATAATCTCTTTAAAAAATATAAACAAGCATTAGGCAGAAAATAAATGAAAACGAGGCTTAGCTACTAGTTTTTTTAAAAAAGTGGAATGAAGTTGGGTAATACTTAACAAAACAAAACGGACAATATTTTTTTAAAAGATTTGTGAATGAATTCGACTAAAACTTTTTTTTAAAAAGAAATTCTAATTTCTTACTGTTAAGAGGGCAACCTACATTGAAGAATATATGAAAATGAACTATGACTTCATAGTCAAAGGTTAACGTTTCGACAGCACCATAGATCTACGAATCTTTATCCTGAAGAACGATTTTCGTATCAAGGAGTGTTTGGTGACAGTGTCAGCGTGATGGCGTTTTGAGTTGACAGTTCCGTGCGTGATTAAAATGAATACATTTTGCATACATAATGCGCCGAGACCTACATTTTCAATGTTGATTAGTCACGGATGACGTCACAGTAGTGGGCTCCACCGACGTTCCGGAGAAGTCAGTCTTAAGAGAGGGCTTTGAATGGATCGTGGTGGTGGCGGGCCCGCTTATGGTCTGGGAAGGGGGCTGCTCCTCGCCCGACTTCTTCTTGTCCCTCGCCTTGGAGGATTTGTGCTTCCTCAGTGATCTTATTGAGGTGGTTTTTTTCCCCTCTACTTGGGAATCTAGTTGAATGAAACAAAAGCGGTACAAATACGTAACATACATGGGCAAACATTTTTTTTAAATAATGTAAATTGTTCTACATTTTTTTCGGGGGGGGTCATTCCTTCATTGAAGTAAATCTACTTCCTAGTTCAAACCTCCCTCAGGACGACGGCGGATGGAAGAGGGCAGGGTATGAACCCTGGACCATCGACACGACCGAAAGACAGTCCCGCACGCACACTACCAGGCAGCTTATTTAAGGGAAAGAACGCCGCACCTACAACTACATCTCTCAATAATGTAGAAGTTATCTTCCCTTATTCGATATGAAACAAAAGCAAAAAATAGGGGCAAACATCTAGAAATTATGTTTTCCAATACCCAGATTTTTTTTTTTACACTAATTTTTATATCAGCATGATAAGTTGTAATGTCCACTACACCAACTCAATAGAAATAAGATGATAACGCTAATAAAACTGAGGTACCCTAAAAAAAAAAATATAAATAAATATTGAAATAATATCGGAGGTGGGTATCTACCAAACAAAACCAGTTCGAAGCTGGAATAACCACTAAAACAACAACAACAACAATGTGTATTTAAAGTGTAATAGTAATTAATGAGTTTATATCAGTCGTGAAATTAAATGGATAACAAATGTAGACCAACAATAATAAACCTGTGTGATTGGAAATATTTTTGTACCAATTGTTTTTCTTTAGCGATATTTCATGCTTTTAGCTTAAATAATACGCTATGATCCTATCACTTGTCTGGACCAGTTGGGAAAATAGGGAAAGGGGGAAGGGGGGGAGAGAAAGAAAGGGATGAATTTTGTGGTAATCAAAGTATTTATTAAAAATAAAAACGGGAACAACCTGAATTCGAACTCGTGGCTCACGCCTCCTCCAGCCGACGTGCTAACCACTCTGCTAGTGAGGTACTTATGACTAAAGAAGATTGTATATTGTTAATTTCAATTTAGACCGGTAACTTAATAAAAAGACTAATTCAGCTTTATGCTACCGCTTCAGTCAAGTACAATTTCTTTCCCCATGGTTGAGATAGTAAACAAAATAATTTATTACCAATAGTTCATTGACTATTTTTTTAAATTGATTCTTGTGTTATCAAATACAAGTAGAACGTCGTTTATCCGACTCAATTGGGACCGGACACCGTTCGGATACGCGATTGTTCGGATAACCGAAAACCGAAGCGATCCATGCAGTATATGCAACCGGACACTATACGAATATTGAAAATCACCACATGCGGGACACGTGCGTGAAGAACGAGCAAAATAGGTGACAAATGTCGCAATTTTACCTTTCTTGTGGAAAATAATCACTTATTTTTCGTATTCATACAGTATATGTGCATCACTGTACATGTGGTTGATAAAAAAAACAAAAAAAAACTGGTCCGGATATTTGACGCTCCGGATAATAAACGTTCGGATAAACGACGTTCTACTGTAAAAGAAATAATTGTGCCTCATTTCAGCTTGATCCGACCTTTGGTGTCGTAGAAAGTGTATAAACCTTTCACCAGACAGATAGAAAGACAGAGTGAGTTGATATTATTTTTTTATTTAATTATTTAAATTCATTATTTATTTTTTTTACCTTGTGACGCAAGTGATTGTTTTTTTAAGGCTTCTTGCATGAGTTCCCGTTTGATCCGCCCCTGACGTACGTAACACAGTATGGCGGTAAGGAGAACGAAAACGAGGCCCGCCAAAACGCTGACTATAATCAACTTCGTGTAGGTGTCTAGCAGAGCTGCCATTTCTTCGTCTGACAAGTCGTCATCCTCTTCCTCTTCTAGTTGGTCTGGACAAATGGTCAAAACTGAATGAACTGAGATCCCTTTTAGTTTTGTGTGGTCTGTCTGTCCGTCCGTCCAGTTTATATTAACAAAAAAACACAAAAAAAACCTTGAAAATGTATTAAATATTTAATATCATTTTTGATTTTGCAAAGTTCGGATGCAACGGCTACTTTTTTCTTTTAAATTTGTATAGTTATATTTTCAAATTAATTATTCACCATTAACAAAAGTAGGGGCGATAAGTTTCAATCATATCATACGTCACAGTCTTCTTCAGTATCGATAATAGGTTGTTCGGTTTGATTTTAGGTACATAAAATCAACACCTAATAATTCTTTGAAATTGTATTATTTTAGAAAATGAACACAAGTTCATGGTTTGAATATCTATTGTCCATATATGGATGTATTACATCTTTTTGTAATCTTTTTTTTTTACTATATTTTAGGGGAAATATTGAAAAACGTGAAGCTAAAGAGCGAGAGAAATTCTCAAAATGTCTCGAAATATGTGAAATACTGTCCTGACCTATAGATTTATCATATGATGTTCTGGAGTACAGATTTATCTTAAGATATTCCTAAAGTACAGATTTATCATAAGATGTTCTTAAGTACAGATTTATCATAAGATGTTCTTAAGTACAGATTTATCTTAAGATATCCTAAAGTACAGATTTATCATAAGATGTTCTTAAGTACAGATTTATCTTAAGATATCCTAACGTACAGATTTATCAAAAAATGTCCTGAACTATAGATTTATCCTAAGATATTCTTAAGTACAGATTTATCTTAAGATATCTTAAAGTACAGATTTATCATAAGATGTCCTAAACTACAGATTTATCATAAGATGTCCTAAACTACAGATTCATCATAAGATGTCCTAAACTACAGATTTATCATAAGATGTCCTAAACTACAGATTTATCATAAGATGTCCTAAACTACAGATTTATCATAAGATGTCCTAAACTACAGATTTATCATAAGATACTGACGACATATTTTAACTAAACATTCAGTCACTTTGGGCCGCTTTACCTTGGCATGTGCGGCCAGTTTTGCCAAAAGGACACACATAGCAATAACCATCGTAATGACATTCCTGCTTGACACAGGATGGCAGACACACTTCGGAACAAGTCAGACCGTAGTTAGGTGAGCTGCATTCTAGGAGTAGACAGAGTAATTTAAAAAAAACAACAACTATACAATTAATTATTATTACTTAATCTGAGCATGCGAGATTGTATTTTAATCTAATGTCCATGTCACGCATGTGATTCTTTTCAAATGGCATGTCTTAACAGTGAATAGTAAGTACGTGAGCTTTAGTAATATAGAATATAGGTGAGAAGATAGGCTGGTTTTTAGATAGATAGATAGATAGATAGATAGATAGATAGATAGATAGATGGATAGATGGATAGATGGATAGATAGATAGATAGATAGATAGATAGATAAATAGAAAGATAGATAGATAGTTTCTCTACCTCCATAAACCAAGAGTTCACATATTTCTAAATATCGACTGTTTGCCGTTGTTTTGTCCAGACGGAAACGGACCTTCTGCACTGGATCCCTGGACTCCGAAGGGATCGTTACAATGGGCTCCTGATCCCTTTTGTCTTCCGAGTGCATGAAGACGACCTCGTCATTAATGGTCAGTGTCTCCAAGATGAACCCGTTCATGTAGTTGAACCCACTTCGACCTACAAGATAAAATCAGCGTCTTGCATTGTAGATATAGAGTGACTTAGAGTCTATTCTAAATATTGCAGGTCTTTGGGAACTCATAAAGAAATAGCATTGAAAACATACTGTGGCACAAAGTATGCAGGGCCGGATTTAAGTATGTAGAGGCCTTGGGGCAGAATTTTTGTGGAGGCCCTACACTTTTTCAAAACCTTTAATAAAAATCCACTTATTAAAGATAATACTAATATCTAAGAGCATGCCGTATTTACTAGTAAGAAATAGAGCACTTGTTATTGGAAATACATTTTCTATATTCAAAAAAAATATTGAACATGCATGTTTTAGTTTATATGTTAAAAGGAAATGGATATTCCAGAAAGGACGGCTTAAGAATTACACGAGTAACTGAACAATGGCCTTATGTGTGGCACTACTGTCCGCAGTCCGTGTACAATATATCCTGCTGAAACATTTATGGAAGTTGGTATTGATTTAGGAATGGTTTCAGTAATATTGCATAATATTAACAACCCTTGTTTATGAGAACTATTCTCGAAAGAAACCTAACACAATGTATTCCAGCGTATTGGTACGGTACATTAGATGACCTTGCCAAGACCTCACATATTAGTAAGAAGGATCTGATGGTAATTAAAGAATCTCCATATCGCGTGGATAGCTGCCGACCCAAAAGAGTGAAATAATTTTTGTAACGCGAACTGCTACAGCACCGTTATGCCAAAAGCACGGGACTGATAATGATGATGATATTTCGGCGGTCGCCCCTGTTCGCCATCTCCAAAAACCGCCTCACAATCTAGATAATAATAGAAACTTAAATGTCAGACGTGGGCCAGTCATTATGTAGATACTAATTTTATCCAAGGTCTGTAAATTTAATTTTCTAGATGTCGATATGTTTGATATAAAAGTTTACCTTTTCTCCTGTATAAAACAAACTTAAAAATAACAACTGGATGAGGGAGGATTAGATCCCATGTATGGCTCTTTAAACCTGGGTCCCCACGACTGCAGTTGGAGTTGCCACCTATGATTCCGTCCACAGCCAGCGATGAGGCATTACTGTTGGAGCCCGATTGTGAAGTCTTTTGTTTGAATGCCAGATTTCTACCTAGTTAAAAAATGCGTTTAAAGATGCAATGCAAGATGTTGGAAATAGTACTTTCTGTAAGCTGTGTTTAATGGTTAAATCTCGTGGCTGCTGAACCCTGAGTCTTGAGGATCGATGATACTTTTAGAGTAAGAAAATTAAGTAGCTCGGGGTAAACAGTCTCATTATTGATATTTATATCAAATTGTAGAGGCTTCTTACGGCGTCCTAGTCTAATGCAGTAAGTTTTTTTTTACCAAGATTACCGCTTCCCCTTTTCCCACCAGCAATTTCAGGAATAATCATGTGTGGTGCCCAAAGGGTCCAACAGACTAAGGAATGTGATGGTTAATCTTGTTTCAAAGCGAAAGTCTATGTTGAATATAAAAAAAAAATCAAGAAAGCAGGACAGTCATCAGAAAGATGCTTGGTATGGGACGTACATCTTTTGGCTGACGAATGTTGAACGCCAGCGATGACCCAAACCATAGACCGCGTGTCATATCCAGCCCAGTCCAGTCTCTAGGTACTTCTTAATAAGTGTAAAACAAGGCGTCTGTCTTGTAAGTAAGTAGGTCTTGACGATTGACCTGAGCACCACTGTTGAAGGCTAAGTTATGTAATCCATGCATCTCAGCTACTGAACTATACTCTTTCCGAAATGACCAATGCATCTCAAATATTCTCAAGAATCACAAGCTTATTACCGACCTTTTATGGTATAAATTGTTACGTAAAGAGTCTGGGTGCTGAAACCTGTTTACAAAACCTGATTATAACAAAGTAATTATTTACACTAATTACATAATTTTACCTTTACATATCCTTTAGTCTGTTGGACCGTCGGGGCACCACGCAAGATCTGTCGACCGTCCCTCTCCATTCCTCTTGTACTTTTGCCTTAGGACCTCTTTCAATGGTAGGCTCGTCTTTTCTTTTATGTTGTTCTCCCGTCTGCCTCTTCAATTGAAAAAAATCGCCCGCCAACCTTAGCGTGAAGGGGGA
Organism: Biomphalaria sudanica; assembly: GCA_036873155.1. Lineage (NCBI taxonomy): Eukaryota > Metazoa > Mollusca > Gastropoda > Planorbidae > Biomphalaria > Biomphalaria sudanica. The sequence continues at coordinate 222,872 of JAZGLO010005389.1, read as the reverse complement.
TGGGGGGTGGAGGTTAGTCAGGACACACCTCTAACAACCCCCCCATCCTAAATGAACCGATGGCCAAATGTCCAGACACCATAACAAAAAACGCTTTCCCCTAGACCAGTGTTTCCTAAATGGAAGTATGCGTACCTCAGCCGTACGGGAAGACTTTGGAAGGGGTACGAGTTTCACCTCATCAACAATGTTGATTTTTTTTAAATACTCATTTATTTTGTTAATAAATTAAAGTGTGGTTTGAGGGTAGGGGGGGGCGAGGAGTACTCAGCAATACAAAAACATTATAAATGGGGTCTGTCACGTACACTATATCTATAATTAGCCATAGTCTATATTTAGCCTGTCGGCAGAATTTTAGTTAGCTCGGGAATTTCCATCACGCAACAAACGTATGTTTTGGAGTGAATGTGTTTGGTTAGAAATATTAATTATTGTACTTTGAGCTGCATTTATTGGTTGGCCTTGCAGCGGAGAGATGTTGGTCACGTGATAACGCTCTAGTGTTAGAACTCAATTATATTATTGTGTAGATCATTTATTTTATTCAAGTACATTTAACCATTGTAATTATTTGTGAATAGCTTTTCCAAGTTTTGAATCAGGGTCATAAGTTTGGAAAAACATTGCCTTAAGACATACAAGTGAATTACCTCCGTAGATATACACCGAGCAGATAGTCTTGTTTCCTCTCCAGGTCAGATAGAGGCTGTCTATCTCAAACACATCTACCTGGCAGCGGATATCTAACTTGTAGTCGTCCTGGACTATGTAAGTACGATCGCGGCAAGTCTCTGTCCTTTTGTCAGAACCCACTCGGAGATTCTTGGAGGTCGAGTAGCTCAGTTCGAAACTCTTCAGCTGACCTGAAAAAAGAAATCCATCCGAACCAAATATCAATGATACATAATCATCTTTAATCATCAGAATAGAAGAAATGGCAATCCATTACCAAGTGTTTCTAAAGAGCATAAGAAATAAAAGGGACACAACTCGACATTTAGTTTTGTTTGCTTTTGTTTTTTACTTTTGCAGGAAAAAAAAAATTTCCCCTCGTTGTTTTCGTCAAATTTATATTGTGATTTAGGAAATGAAACACAATGCGAAAGACTTAATTTTATGTAATCATAATTATAGACAAAGTTAAAGATTTACATATATGTGGGAAAACTAAAAACAGCTAACTATTTTGGCGTTTCTGGTGTACACAATATATAAACAGTAGATATACTATTTACAAATACAGTGAGACGTAGATAATCCTAAACCAGCACCTATTACCATGTATAGAGAAGCCCACACTCTCGGAGCACATATTACATTTCCATAATTGGCAACAGAAATAGACACCGTTGCTTTATTACATCCAATTACTACATATATTCCTTTTACCGTCTTCTGCTTTTGATTTTTAGCCAGGTTGACCCTTTTTGTCCTCTATTCTATCCTTCTTTCTGTTCCCCTGTCCTCATACTGTCCTCCTTTCTTTTTTTTTTGGTCCTTATTTCCTGTCTCCTCTCTGTCCTCTGTCTCTCTCTCTGTCCTCTGTCTCCTCTCTGTCCTCTGTCTCCTCTCTGTCCTCCTGCTCTCGTTATTTTATTTCCGTTTCTTTGAATCTATTTGTCTTCTTCTTCTTCCTCGTTCTCATTTTCACGTTGGAGCGTTCAGATGACTAGACCAATATATGAGATGAACTGTTGGAACGTTCAGATGACTAGACCAATATATGAGATGAACTGTTGGAACGTTCAGATGACTAGACCAATATATGAGATGAACTGTTGGAGCGTTCAAATGACTAGACCAATATATGAGCTGAACTACGCAGTGCTTTCCAAATCAAGGAGCTCTCCATATAGCTTTCTCTCTATTGGGGTGCATTGGACCCAGTGTCCTGTACGGGCCTCTTGGTAAAGAGATCCGTTTTGCAGGACATGGCCAGCATTCTCTTGTGACACTCCACATGGGCAGATTTCACTGGTTCCAATCTTGAGCTTCCGGTACATATGCTGTCGCATTCTGTTGTGTCCGGTCCTGAGTCGAAAGACAAGACGTTGATCTTGTCGGGTTAGCTTATAAAAGGCATCATCCTTCTTGTGGTTCAGATGAGAGCTTGTCCATTTCTCATTTATTTTATTGACTATTAGTTTCTTCATTTCTTCTGGATACAGTGCAATGTTCAATTTGTGCTTAGCAGCATTTTCCTATGTTGAAACAAAAGACAAAGTATAGCAACTGACTGGCTTAACACACGAAATATTGGAACTCAACTCCCCAATGTCGTGCCTGATACCTAAGTTATGCTCTTCAAAGACATGAAACCATTAAAAAGGTGAGACCGTAATTTTTCTAATGCACGTGACTGCATGACATTACAGCAGAAGTAACGCTGGTATAAAACAGAATGGGGTTTAATCATGATTATTGTATATTTCAGAAAATACCTCAAGAGCTTAAAACTAGCTAAGTGTTCCGCTCAATTCTCAGAATGGGCCACGTGTTCCGCAAAATTCTCAGAATGGGCCACGTGTTCCGCTCAGTTCTCAGAATGGGCGACGTGTTCCGTCAAAGAACATAACACGTTGGGGAAATACTTGTCTATATAGCTTAATGAGGCAAGATCTAGAATTGTATCTTGCGCCAATATCTCATACAAAATCATATTGTTTGTACCTAACACAAATCCGGTTTAAAGAGTTGGTGGGCAAAATTACATTCAGTTTATAAAAGGTCTTTTAATTTGTTCATCAATTATATAGTTTTAGGATTTCTTTTTGCTAACTTTTAAAGACCTGCTATGTTTGTTTGTATCTACTTTCAACATTTTCGCCGTTTTAAAATGTATAAATTATTAAAATATTATTAGATCTTTGAAACTATTTTTTCAAACAAAACACAACACTAAAGATTGTGACATTCGCTTCCCTTTAAACTATGCACTCGTTCGTTAAATACAATTGCAAGTTAGTATAGATCAGTGATGCCCAAAATACGGCCCGTGGGCCACATTAAGCCGGCGAGTGGTTCTGTCCGCGTACATGTTTACGTTTGCTTATATTTTTACAAAGACATACAGGGTAACATCTACTGATGTTTCCACACGAACATATGCTCACGTCTGCTAATGTTTTACATAGGCATACATGTTCACGTCTGCTAATGTTTCTACACAGGCATACATGTTCACGTCTGCTAATTTTCTAGAGGATGTTCAGATCTCCTAAAGTTACTACAGTGACATACGTGTTCACGTCTGCTTACACAGATTATATGTTCAATTTTGATAAACAAATGTTCCTAGACGCGTATACAAGTTCACATCTGCTGATGTTTCCACACAGATATTATGCTCACGTCTGCTAATGTTTCTACACAAGATGGCATGCTCACGTCTGCTAATGTTTCTACACAGACTGACAGAAATATATGTTTCACCTTTGGTTACCTTTCTCCTTCATCACCACGCGGAGCCACGAGAAGGGCTGCTGAGTGTCCAGCTTGATCTCCAGGGGGCTTTTGACACTGGTCAAGCACGTCTTGTCGTCATTGTCCTGGAGAACCCCTGCTGTGCCTTTAATCGTCGCTTCAACATTTTCTAGAACCCAATAGAAACATCGAGTCCGTTTTTAAACAATTATTTTACTTTCCCCCCCCCCCCCCCCATTTCTCAGTCTTGAGTCCTAAGACCTTGTGACCAGAATTAGTACATGTAAGTAGGGCATGTCATTAGTAAAACGTTAAGTACCCCTTTCAGACTTTTTGATTTATTGGGCATTTGGTGTATAGACCATCTGTCTCTGTGACCCAGCGAAACTGCCATTACTTTCCCCAAGTAATGACGTGTACCCATCAGAGCTGGGTGAACTCAGAGGAGCCATAAAAATCATGTGTTTCAAAATCCAGGTCTTACTGGGATTTGAACCCAAGACACGTCGGTTCGGAAGCCAAGATTGTTATTATTTATCGACTCCTCCCTCTGAATATTATACAGTTTGACTCTCAAGAAGATGTGGGACGGGCTGATATTAAAATGCGAGTCTGAGTTAAATTTGAGGTAGTAGAGCTTTTGAATGGGTCGATTACTCGATTGTAATATCATCCTTTTCTCAGCAAAACGTCTTGTGGGGGGCCTGGTTTTTTTTCAAGCAGTTTAGTTTGATGTAAAAAGGTGTTTCACAAATTGTAGAAGATATTTTAATAAGATTTTTGGCCTATGCATTTCTAGCGCCAAATCGTTTTCTTTTGTCAGAACAGTTAAATGTCTCCCTAGTGTACAAATAAAGTTCCTCTTTCAGACATTACTATCTATAGGGCTGTTGATATAAAGGTCATCTGTTACTGTGGCCAGCGGTTAACGAGGGTTTCATGTGTCCAGCACAATTACCAACCGCCTTTACTTTTCCCAAATAAATTCATTAGAGCTGGATGGACTGAGGTGCACTAAAGAACCCGAAATTAAAATTCCCAGTCTCCAGGATTTGAACTATGGCTCGGAAGCCAAGCGCTCTACCACTCGACCACGGCGCCTCTAAAAGAAACTGTGGAAACCAAGAGACAACAAGGAACAAAGCATTGACGCTTCCGGTGGCTAAGCCACACTTTTTCGCAAGCCAACACCCTAACGTCACGTGACAAAGCCCAAAATGGAAATCACTTAAGGATAGAGAAAGGGAATTTGAAGCAGATATCAAGCTGATGGACAGGACAATGGGAGATACTCGTCCATAATTGAGAAGTCGGAAGAAGCTTATTATTGCCATTTGCCAATACCCCAGACGCGACCACAGTGTAGGTACAGGCTATATTTAAGTTCCTTAGTTATGTGTCTACAGTTAACTGTCAATACTTCCTATGATGGCGTCATAAGACACTTCTACCAAAAGTATCTGGCACTATTCTAGCATTAGTTTTTGATGTATTCAACAATAAATTAACATGGTAGCAGCCGCAGTTAACCATGTAAGCGTTAATCACAATTTCTGCTAATTTGAATACATCAGGACAGAGAGCGTAACATTTGGTCTATCAGGAAGGGGGGGGGGGGAGAACCGTTGAATTTAAACATGTCTCCTCTGTAGAAGCGAAGGATGCTGAATCATGTTATATTATTTAACCTCCCTTTGTCGTGACTTTTATTTTGAACTATCAGTGCTTCTCAAGATAGCGTCATAAGACACTTGTTTACGATCATAAAGTGTTAGATTAAATGCAATAAGAAAGAGGACAGTTGAAAGAGCTCCGCCTAACAAATCTACAACTACGCAGACACATTATCATAAAGCTTTACACAATACAGAACAAATAAAAAGTGCTGGACATGTCCCTGACACTCAGTTTGTATAGAAAGTTAAAACACTTACTGAACTGACAATAAGGCCCGAAGTACTCGGCCTCACACAGATCATTCGGGTTCTGACATTTACCCTCGTTCGTGCAGGTGCCACTGGCACAGTGACACTGGTATTTGTCATTGTCAAACGTTGACTTGACGATAACTGGAATATAGAGATGACATCAATATCATAACTGGAATATAGAGATGACATCAATATCATAACTGGAATATAGAGATAACATCAATATCATAACTGGAATATAGAGATGACATCAATATCATAACTGGAATATAGAGATGACATCAATATCATAGCTGGAATATAGAGATAACATCAATATCATAACTGGAATATAGAGATAACATCAATATCATAACTGGAATATAGAGATAACATCAATATCAAAGAGAAATAGTGGCAAGATATACTTTGTGCATAAGGAAATGAAATGGCGGATTTTATAATTAATTTGTATTCTAGAGTATTGACAGGACCGGTCTTAGGCCACTGCAACCTATGCGGTCGCAGTGGGTCCCGCGCTTTCATAGGCCCCGCACTAATTCTATGTGTAATAATTAAATTGCAAAATGTATACGAAAAACTCCTTGAAACGTCCTGCATTTATTAAAATCTCCTGAAAACTCATTGACAAAATTGTCATTTGTGGGTGTCATATATTACGGAAAACGCCAATCCTACGTGCGATAAAAAAAGGGCATCGTCTGTTTTTATGTAATAAAATGTAATAATCGGACGAGTTTTCACCTAAACCGAAAGTTTCAATACCTTTTTTACTTTTATAGTCAATGGCATATAAATATAATAAATATGCCATAGGTTGCAAGATTCGTAAAGTAAAGTTCATTTGATCGCAATTTTGTACTTAGTAAAGAATGAATAAAATGCAAAGTCGAATTTTTTTTTCTAATACAAAATCTTAATTTTCACTTATTATCCTTTTTCCAACCCAGACTAGGCCCCGCGCAATCAGTTTCGCATAGGGCCCCGCAATTGTTAGGACCGGCCCTGAGTATTGACATGTGTATATTACAGTAGCAGAATATATTCTTGTGCACTGACGCGAGATGTTTCCATGTGAAGTATATTTGAATGGCTATTGATATTTTGAACGGGCAGTTTACTGACATAAGTACAGAAACAAAACGTTTTGATGAGGGTGTCGTCTGAACAACATGTAATGGCTGACGGCATATATTGCTTTACAACTGACACGAGAATATGTATATATTTTGAAGTGACAGCTTACTTACTACAGTACTGACACACGTACTCTTACGTGACCGCGCACTTTAGGACTGACAAGAATATTTTGACGTAACTGTCAGGGGGAGGTAAGGCGAGAGTGAATGTTACTTTGATATTTTGGTATGATAATTATATCCCCTTGTTTATGTATTCCCATGAACCTCTGACGGTAACAGTCCATTTACTTGAGTAATGACAAGTATATTATGACGTGGCAGTCTACTTACTGGAGTACTGACACAGCACTTCAAACTTTCGGGTGCACCTGACATTGCGGATGAAGAAATGTATGTCTACGTGGACACAATCCAAGTAGCTGTTGTTCTTGTTTGGAAATCCGGGCGCCCAGAGCTCCGCCGCCACTGGGGTGTAGCTATCTATCCAGATATATTTGCCCTCAACATCCACATCTGAAGCTCCTACCCAGATACCGGAAGATCCTTTTGGTAAACAAAGAATCTTTTATAAGAAGCTGATAATAAGAGAACTTGTATAAAACAATCGTTACATATACGTATCCACATCGCAAGCGAAGAGATTAGAGACAGGATTATTACAGCAATTGGACATTACGATGGCCTGCTAACGTCTGTTAAAAATCTCTCAAACTTATACTCTATGGCCACATTACTAGGTCTTCAGTGCTCGCAGAGACGTTTCTTCGGGGAACAGTACCAGGACAAAGAAAGAGGCAGAGAAAGGGATAGGAATACAACATCAAACAATGGGGCGGGGGCCTGCCATTGAAAGTGGTTCGATCCAAGACAAAAGACAGAGAGGAATGCAGAAAGACGGTTGACTTATCTTGTGTGGTTCCCCAACGGTCTATCATCCTAAGGAATATGTGAAGGTGAGTCCACCCAACTCAAGTTTGGGTACCTGACTTATTTGTGGAAGTATAGACGGTTGGTCTTTGTGCCATTAACATGATAGCTACCCTCCATCCTCATAGGTCGCATGGTCTGGGTGGGAAGCTTTACCCATTTCAAACTTCACTTTGAGTCCAGATCCATAAGCACACACTCACACGCACCCACAAACACGCACACACAAACACGTACACACACACACTCACACGCACACACAAACACGTAAACACACACGCACACACACATAAACAGGTACACATTAACAAGTATATATTAAAGATTTTAACAATAAAATAAACAATGTCATGGAAGTTAAATTAAACTTCACTGTTTGCTAGCTAAATACCAAAAGAAGTGAGCTCTATAGTAAAGTACAATCTCAAAACAACCCAGGTTTGTATGGAGGTTCGATCGGTTCACTGTTTGCTAGCTAAATACCAAAAGAAGTGAGCTCTATAGTAAAGTACAATCTCAAAACAACCCATGTTTGTATGGAGGTTCGATCGGTTCACTTTTTGCTAGCTAAATACCAAAAGAAGTGAGCTCTATAGTAAAGTACAATCTCAAAACAACCCAGGTTTGTATGGAGGTTCGATCGGTTCACTGTTTGCTAGCTAAATACCAAAAGAAGTGAGCTCTATAGTAAAGTACAATCTCAAAACAACCCATGTTTGTATGGAGGTTCGATCGGTTCACTGTTTGCTAGCTAAATACCAAAAGAAGTGAGCTCTATAGTAAAGTACGATCTCAAAACAACCCCGGTTTGTATGGAGGTTCGATCGGTTCACTTTTTGCTAGCTAAATACCAAAAGAAGTGAGCTCTATAGTAAAGTACGATCTCAAAACAACCCAGGTTTGTATGGAGGTTCGATCGGTTCACTGTTTGCTAGCTAAATACCAAAAGAAGTGAGCTCTATAGTAAAGTACGATCTCAAAACAACCCCGGTTTGTATGGAGGTTCGATCGGTTCACTTTTTGCTAGCTAAATACCAAAAGAAGTGAGCTCTATAGTAAAGTACGATCTCAAAACAACCCAGGTTTGTATGGAGGTTCGATCGGTTCACTTTTTGCTAGCTAAATACCAAAAGAAGTGAGCTCTATAGTAAAGTACGATCTCAAAACAACCCCGGTTTGTATGGAGGTTCGATCGGTTCACTTTTTGCTAGCTAAATACCAAAAGAAGTGAGCTCTATAGTAAAGTACGATCTCAAAACAACCCAGGTTTGTATGGAGGTTCGATCGGTTCACTGTTTGCTAGCTAAATACCAAAAGAAGTGAGCTCTATAGTAAAGTACGATCTCAAAACAACCCCGGTTTGTATGGAGGTTCGATCGGTTCACTTTTTGCTAGCTAAATACCAAAAGAAGTGAGCTCTATAGTAAAGTACGATCTCAAAACAACCCCGGTTTGTATGGAGGTTCGATCGGTTCACTTTTTGCTAGCTAAATACCAAAAGAAGTGAGCTCTATAGTAAAGTACGATCTCAAAACAACCCCGGTTTGTATGGAGGTTCGATCGGTTCACTTTTTGCTAGCTAAATACCAAAAGAAGTGAGCTCTATAGTAAAGTACGATCTCAAAACAACCCAGGTTTGTATGGAGGTTCGATCGGTTCACTTTTTGCTAGCTAAATACCAAAAGAAGTGAGCTCTATAGTAAAGTACAATCTCAAAACAACCCCGGTTTGTATGGAGGTTCGATCGGTTCACTTTTTGCTAGCTAAATACCAAAAGAAGTGAGCTCTATAGTAAAGTACAATCTCAAAACAACCCCGGTTTGTATGGAGGTTCGATCGGTTCACTTTTTGCTAGCTAAATACCAAAAGAAGTGAGCTCTATAGTAAAGTACAATCTCAAAACAACCCCGGTTTGTATGGAGGTTCGATCGGTTCACTGTTTGCTAGCTAAATACCAAAAGAAGTGAGCTCTATAGTAAAGTACAATCTCAAAACAACCCAGGTTTGTATGGAGGTTCGATCGGTTCACTGTTTGCTAGCTAAATACCAAAAGAAGTGAGCTCTATAGTAAAGTACAATCTCAAAACAACCCAGGTTTGTATGGAGGTTCGATCGGTTCACTGTTTGCTAGCTAAATACCAAAAGAAGTGAGCTCTATAGTAAAGTACAATCTCAAAACAACCCAGGTTTGTATGGAGGTTCGATCGGTTCACTGTTTGCTAGCTAAATACCAAAAGAAGTGAGCTCTATAGTAAAGTACAATCTCAAAACAACCCATGTTTGTATGGAGGTTCGATCGGTTCACTTTTTGCTAGCTAAATACCAAAAGAAGTGAGCTCTATAGTAAAGTACAATCTCAAAACAACCCCGGTTTGTATGGAGGTTCGATCGGTTCACTTTTTGCTAGCTAAATACTAAAAGAATTGAACTCTAGTTGTAACACTATCGCAATACATGACAGCTGATCTGCGATTCATATCTCCTTTGTAAAGTATTTATCAAAGATTTTAAGATTTTAACTGCTAGTAAGTTGCCCATTTGTTTTGAAATAAGTTTTGTGTGAGAGGGTAACAGTCGAAATGCTTTCTCTCTATATTGAAATCATTTTGTGCTAAAAAAAAAGAAAAATGTTGAACATTTTTTACATTTTGATTCTGTAGTGCTTAAAAAGTGAAAAAAAATGTACCGGATATACCAAAAAGCTAGCCAATCAACGATTATCTGCCATGTATGATAATTTCAGATATATATATATGTGTGTGTGTGTACCTGTATATATATATAAGGGTTCCCTTTCAGAGCTTGCGATTTATAGTGCAGATGATGTCCTCAATTTATGTGGCCCACGGTTAACGAGCAGAGTGTTATGTGGCCAGCACAACGACCAACAGCCAACTTATGTCAGGTACCCATTAGAGCTGGGAGGACTCAGAGGCGTCCGAAGATCCCGAAATTAAAAATCCCTTAACCAGGATTCCAACCGCGGACACCGGTTCATAAGATAAGCGCTTTACCGCTCAGCCACCGCGCCTCATGTCTATATACACATTAAAAAGAGAGAAAGAATAACATAGTTACAAAACTTAAAATACCAAGAATAAAGAGCGCACCTCTGGGATTTCTTTCCCTCACTTTCTGAGACAAAAGTCTTAAATTTTCTGTCCGAGCCAGGACCATGCCGTTTGATTGACAGAAGAACTGATGGGAAAAAAATATTTATTTATTTCAGAAATTATCTAAAGAAATTTTTTTTTTTACACACTATGTCAATTTAACATCCACAATAAATCACAGTAACATTTAACGTAAACAACAAGGTGTAATATTCTGCAGGTATAGCAAAAAAAGTAACTAAACGTCAAGAGGTGGTCCTTTTATTTCTTATGGTCTTCAGAACACTTCGTAATATTTCGAAGATTAAGAATGAGTGCAATGTCTCACATGACAATGTAAATCCAATTGCGACCTGCATATTTGTCCACAACTATTACAGACAAAGCCGTTTTCCTTTTGATGGTGGTGGTGGTGGGGGGGGGGTCTATTATAAGTTTTCTTTTCACCTCAAGGTTATTACTAAACAAGCAAAATAAAAAAAAATACTTAAAAAAAACAAGAACACCAAAGCACGTGTTAGGAAAATCAATGAGTTTGTTTGATACCGAACAAGGGAAAGAAATAGTACTTGAACGAATTGGCGATATAAGTTGAATTAGTCAGGCATCAATGAAAATAAGTTGAAGGAAATGGGGGCAGCATGGAGACAAGGCTGTGCATAATGCTACGTGAGTATGAAGCGGCTTCAGACTAGAGAATATTAGTGTAGATGTGGGAGTAAATGGGAGTGAATGGGAGTGTGATAGAGTATGAGGAGGTCTGAGTACGTGTGAATGTGCGCGAGTGTAATTAAATGTTATCTTAAGTTTTTCTAGGTCATCTGTTTCTTTGGCCCACGTTTAACGAGCAGGGTGTCATGTGGCCAGCACAACGACCAACCGCCTTTACTTTCCCCAACTAAAGTCACTTACCCATTAGAGCTGGATGGACTCAGGGGCGCCCTAAAAATCCCGAAATTTTAAATTACAGTCCTCACCGAGATTCGAGCCCAGGATCCCAGGTTAGGACGACAAGCTCTTAAAAACTCAGCCACCGATGACCTTAACCTAAGCATCATCTGCCCCATAGATCGCAAGGTCTTTACCTTTTTTTAAACTGAGTTTTTCTATGTTTGTGTGTGTGTGTATGTGTGTATGAGCGATTGAGTTGATGCTTTTGTAAGTGTGTGAATGCCTGTTTGTGAGGTCTACCTTGGCGCTGCTCCAGGACATAAGATGCTTGCTGTACAAGTAGCAGTAGTTGTCTATCCGGATGTTCTCACCGCATACGCTGTCCAGATGGTCCGAGTCGGCTAAATAGTCAAGAGCATTATTAAACATTATTAATAATAACATCCTAATGACAGAGTTTCAATAAGTATAAGACTCGCCTCTCTCATGGTATAGGAGGGAGGGGGGAGGGGAATTAAGGATGTAAACTATAAAAAGATCATGGATTTGAATGCAAAGGGATATAAAACCTGAAGGTCGAAGTAAGGTCAAAGAAACACTCATAGCGAACAACGTTGTGTGTAGGACGGAATATTATTAATAACAATAATACTATATTAGCTTTTAACACAGCGCTCGATCTAACTACTGTCAAAAAAGAAACGCAAACTCTATGGCCATGTCACTAGTCCGCCGGGCTCGCAAAAACCTTCCTTTAGGGAACAGTACCAGGAAATAATTGAAGAGGCAGACAGAGAAAGCGGTGGAACGGTTAGTCATAAGAATGGACGGGTTAGGGTTACTTAATGGCTTAGATTGTATCAAAGGTAGAGAGGAATGGAGAAAGATGGTCAACAGATCTCGTGTGGTCCCCCCCCCTCACGGTTCCACAGACTAAGTCAATAAAGGATAGGTGTAGGTGAAGCTACAGAACTATTGAGACCGCCTGACGTCAGTCCGGAATGCTTAAATCAGATTGTTATTGGCGTTAACATTTTCGCCATTCAGCATGACCACAGGGCAAAACTGCACTACCAAACCTATTTAACCCCATTTAGTCTTTTAAATTAATAATTCACGCATATCCACACCAAAACTTCCAATAAATCTTAAAACTTCTATTTAGTATATCACAAATATATTACAATATTTAATGTATTCTACCCATATCGAAGAGCAGAAATATACAAGGGAGGCTCAGAGAGAAAGACTTAGTGCCAAAGTACTAGATCTACTCCTGCTATCCTTACCTGTAACTTTTGACAATTGAACCAGAACTTCAATAACATAAAAACAACTGAAACTCAGTTCATAAAGAAACATTGTTTATGAAGTAATGACACCAAAACCTATTCCGGTCTAACAAGCAACACAACGTAGAAATATAATATACTAATTAAAATGACCATTGAGTGGAACCAATAATGAAAGATGAATGGAAGTTCAAAAAAAAATTTTTGGCTAATGTCAACTCGATCTAGACTTAGAGTTAGCTAACTTAAATACAAATGATTTGTAGAAGAGATGTTCATATTGAGTGCTTTATGGTTTAGTGCAGAGGTTTGAAATACTTTGCACAGCATCAAGCGCATCATCAGTCACAACCTTAAATATGATCTTATCATGATCTTATCATACAATCTGCATTTTTACTTATACACTCTGTCGCGCCGTTCGGCGCATTATGTGGAAAGGTGTTTTCATATAAATCAGCTTCCAGCAATCTGCAGCATCTAATAAGGTTTGTCTACGAGTCCAAAAAATTAATGAGAAGGGCACTATTTCACTTGACTTTCCTCTCCTAGCTGCGACCTGCATATTTTGCTACAACCATCTTATACTTTAACGTGAAAAACTGGAACTGACTTGAATAATTTCTTTGCGAACAATTCTAAATATAACTTTTATTACAATATACACAAGTTCAACTTGAGATAAATGCAGAAGACTTAAGTGATAATGTAAAATGGTATTTTGAACGAAATATAACCCAAACTCACTGCACTAACACGTATTTTCACGCTGGCATCTTTCTGAAGTCGTCTGTCCAACACAAGACCGCTGACGACAATGAGGCTTTATCTTCCATCATTCACAAACAATCGCTAACCTCTTCCCACCGTTACCGTAGCACAAACACATACTTCATTGACCCTTGGCAGTGGATTTCATTTTTTTGGTCTTATTGGTGTATCTCGCGGCCTTTGTAAGTGATCTTCGGATGTCTCTTTCCGAAGCCGCCTGCAGCCAGGTGATCGCTTCTCTGCAACATCTTGTACTAGTCATATGCCCTGGACTCTTAAATGGAGGTGCGTCGTCAAGTTATACGAGTGCTTCCCTGTTCACGTCCCATGTTGCTACTACGCTTGGGGCGTGCGATTCATACCGTAGGATGTCATGCCCCGCAAACCACATATGACAACTTTTTTTTGTGATTAAGTGCCCATCGATATAGAAATCAATTGTTTGTGGCCCAATCTCTGTGACTACTAAAGTCCGCCACGTATCATTCTCATTTGACATTTTCTTGATTTTTGAGGAGGATACCCTTGTCGCAGTTGTATTGACGATTGGGTTGAATAGGTGAATTTTTGTTTAAGACCAATTATCATCAAACTCCATTTGAATTAGAGCTTAGAGGTTCAAATCGTCTTTTGTAAAAGCACTGTAGAGAAACCGTGCTGCTTTGCGTAGTGCATATATGTCACCATACAGGTTGAGAATTTGTGGTTTCCCAGAACTGCAGAGTCGACCTGATTAAGTAGGCCGTAAGATTAGGAAAATGCCAGAAAACTTTAACTCACAATTTTACTTTCAAACAGTTTTATTTACATAATACACATTTTTAAAGGGTCAATCATAGACGTACATTGTTAACATTTTTCTCTTTTGGTAGCATTAGCCAGTGAATATGAACATAATATCAGAGTCACTTTGACCTGACGTGTAATTACACATCTTCTTAAAGAAGGTGAAGGTTATTTGATTCAGTCTTTTCAGGTCATTGTCAATGCACAGTCTAAATTCTATTCGTTAAAGTAAGACCTTGTTTATCTTCTTCGTAGGAAAAACTAAGATCTTGGAAATCATAAGTCGATCGTTAGCAGTTTGACGGCTCTTTTAATCCACACTCTAAATCTCGGGCATAAATATCAGATGATGTTCGTTGTGGTGATTGAGGTGGCGTCCACATCTGACTCCAAATACGACGTGGTAGTGCCCGTCTCGGTCGGGTGGGTCATGAACGTCAGCGCGGACGCTATCGTCTGCATCGTCATTAGAGCGGCGTTGGGGGTGTCGTACTCGCCAGCGATGGGTGATATGTTCTCCCTCACGGGTGTAGGTGACGGCGAGGTGGTAAACTCTTCGTTAAATACTGGAGCTGTAATACAGTAAGAGAAAAAAAAATGTTCAAAATAAATATAAAAAAAATATATTGAATCAAAGTAATCACAAGCAATAGAGAAAATGAATACTTACAAAAACAAAAACTTATGTAACGGAGAAATAACGCAAATTACTACTGTTTATCTCAAGGGTTCAACTGATATAACAAAATTAAAGAACAATTTTTTAGCGATACTTGTATTGTCATCGACTTTGAATAATGCAAATTTCAACTTCATCCGAGAATGAGAAAAAAAAAAACCATGGCAAAACATAATAAGGGAGATAAATCCCTGCATACATCCAGATCTCTTTTTGTATAGCGTTTATTTTCTTTCTTCCGATATTAAACGCAATTGTTAATTAACTTATTGGTTATTTTTTTAATTGATTCATGTTTTGTCAGGTAAAATGTGAAATGGGCCAAAAAACTTCAGACTTTTTAAACCAATAAAAAAAAAAAGTCACCTATTAGTAAATTAACTATTGGTAAAAAATAATTTTTGTTGGTTATCTCGATCAAGGGAGAGAATAGAGTTGAAGTGGTGGTATAAGATGAATTTGTGCCCGTTTTATAGGTCGTCGTCTGATTCTTAGTGAACGCAAACCTGAAAAACAGGACGAGACAGCCGAAACAAAAGATAACTATACAATCTTCCATGTTCATAAGCTCACTACTAGCAGAGTGGTTAGCGTGTTGGCTTTTAAGTATTAGAAGGCTTGAAATATGATTTCGAATTCAGGTCATTTCCCCTTTTTTAGTTTTGATGATTGCTTTCTTATTGTTAGTCTAGATTCTAAATCTATTGCAAATTTATTTTCAAGACTGATCCAAACTAATTGATACAAGTACGCTTAATGTAAGCTTTGTTTTTGTTTTTTAAATATTAAAAAAAAAGATTTCTTATTTATTTTCTTGAGAAATAGCAGTGTACATACGAGATTGATTTGTCTGATGGATTATCATGGATCTTTTCCGGACCCTCTCCGACATAATATAGCCGAGCAGAGCGGTGACCATCACCATGGCAACGCCGCCATGAACAATCACAAAGATGAGTTTGGTGAGGTGGGTGCTGACGTCAGACACGTTCTTGTTGGTTTTCTTCGGCTTCTTGACCACTTCGTCTTCTGAAAATCATGCGCGGCAATGGGCTGGTATTAGTTGAATAGCTTTCCGTGAAATGTTTGTTTTTGTTTTTTCTTTTCTTTTTAAAACTGAAGTAATATCTTTACTGACACAGTACCTGAGGTCATGAGACGCAACCAGGTGATGTAAGCGTACTCACACAAAGATCTTTCTCTCTATATGTATAAAAGTAAAGTTTCCCCTTTCAGACATAGCGATCTACAAAGCAGATGATGCAAAGGTCATCTATTGATGTGGTCCCTGGTTAACGAGGATGTCATGAGGTCAGCAGAAGGACCATCCGTCTTTACTATTCCCTAACTTACCCATTTGAGCAGGGAGGACTCAGAGGCCTCATTAAGATCCTGAAATTAAAAATCCCTGTCTTCACCAAAATTCGAACCCTGAACCTCCGGTTCAGAAGCTAAGCGCTTTTTCCACTCAACCACAGCGCCTCCGTGTAGTTTTACTATTTATTACAAAATCTTTTTCCATTTTTCACATTTTTCTTAAGGTTCCTATGTATCGCTGAAAAAAAACGAAATTATGACCAATATGCAATAGGGCTTTAAAAGGGGCACCATCACTGAAGGTGAAAAGCTGACTAGTGTTAGCAGCTTCAAATACCTCGGAGTTATTGTCTCAGATGAGGGAACGAAACCCGAACTACTGGCCCGAATAGCACAGTTCACAGTAGCACTTTCAAAACTTAAGATAATAAGGAAAAACAAGGACAAAGCCCTCGGTATAAAAATCAGACTGATGCGCTCGCTGGTCATGGCCACATTTTTATATGCTTGTGAGTCTTGGATGCTGACTGCAGAGCTAGAGAAGAGGATCCTAGAAATGGAATTGAGATGCTACAAAAGGATCCTAGGTATCACATTTAAAGACCGCATCGCAAACGAAGAGATTAGAGGCAGCGTTACTACAGCGATTGGACCCCACGATCGTAGACCCCACGATGACCTGCTAACTATTGTAAAAAAAATGCAAACTAAAACTCTATGGCCATATTACAAGATCTTTGGAGCTCGCAAAGATCTTCTTCAGGGAACAGTACCAGAAAAGGAAATAGAGGCAGACAGAGAAATCGAAGGGAAGACAACATGAAAGAATGCACGGGTCTGCCACTGAAAAAGGTTCTATCCAAGGCAAAAGATAGAAAGACGGTCAACATATCTTGTGTAGTGCTCCAAAGTCACTACTTTTACTGTCGCTAAAAACAATGCACAATATATTTATTTACAAAACTAACATAATCTCCAAACTACACTATGTAAGCTAGTTAAATTGGACGAGTTCTATTAATCAATACGTTTTTCTAAGACTATATCTAAGGTAGAGTGCTTCAGCAACATCTCTTACTCTGAACACCAGAGCCAGTAACCAGCGGAGAATTCAATTCTTTCATAACACATTTAAAAGGGGGAGCGGTGGCTAAATGTCCAAGCGCTTGACTTCCGAACCTGTGGTCCTGGGTTCGAATCTCGTTGAAGACTGGGATTTTTAAATTCGGGAATTTTCAAGCCGCCCCTGAGTACACTTAACTCTAATGGGTACCTGACTTTAGGTGAGGAAAATAAGGTGGTTGGTCGTTGTGCTGGCCACATGACACTCTGCTCGTTTACAGAAAGAAACAGACAATCTCAACTTATCATCTGTCCTATAGATCGCAAGGTCTGAAAGGGGCAACTCCACTTTTACCGCAATTAAAATATAGAATTCTATCTACATCTTCATTGACAGTTCCATCACTGTAAAGGCTAAGACAAAACGAACGGAAACTCTAGTGAAAGTAGTCATTGACAGTTCCATCGCTGTAAAGGCTAAGACAAAACGAACGGAAACTCTAGTGAAAGTAGTCATTGACAGTTCCATCGCTGTAAAGGCTAAGACAAAACGAACGGAAACTCTAGTGAAAGTAGTCTTTGACAGTTCCATCGCTGTAAAGGCTAAGACAAAACGAACGGAAACTCTAGTGAAAGTAGTCATTGACAGTTCCATCGCTGTAAAGGCTAAGACAAAACGAACGGAAACTCTAGTGAAAGTAGTCATTGACAGTTCCATCGCTGTAAAGGCTAAGACAAAACGAACGGAAACTCTAGTGAAAGTAGTCATTGACAGTTCCATCGCTGTAAAGGCTAAGACAAAACGAACGGAAACTCTAGTGAAAGTAGTCATTGACAGTTCCATCGCTGTAAAGGCTAAGACAAAACGAACGGAAACTCTAGTGAAAGTAGTCATTGACAGTTCCATCGCTGTAAAGGCTAAGACAAAACGAACGGAAACTCTAGTGAAAGTAGTCATTGACAGTTCCATCGCTGTAAAGGCTAAGACAAAACGAACGGAAACTCTAGTGAAAGTAGTCGTAAAAATCAAAATCATTTGTTGAAATCTAATTTTAAATACTTTTGTTACTGACCTGAACAGTTTGCTCCAGTCTTGCCCGATGGACAGTCCAGACACTGACCGCTGTAGTGACATTTCTGCCTAACACAAGTAGTGCTACATACATTCTCACAATCGAGTCCGTACTTTGGAGGTGCGCACTCTGGTGGGAAATCATCAACCCAATATTATATTTCTTAAATATAGGAGTCGCGGTGGCTGAGTGGTAAAGCACTGGCCTTCCGATTGGTGGTCCCGGGTTCGAATCCTGGTGAAGAGTCTTTGGAGCGCTTCGGTGTCCACCCAGCTCTGATGGGCACTCAACATTAGTGGGGGAAAAGTAAATGTGGTTGATCGTTGTGCTGGCCTAATAACACCCTCATTAACCGTGGGCCACAGAAACATCTGCCCTGTAGATATCTTTTTTTTTACAACTAAACATTATATTTTTCAAATAGTTAGCACTGGCTGAATGTCATGAAGGAGTGTCAGGGTGATTGCTAAAGGCAAAACAAAAGTGGATCAGCTAAAAGAGAAAGGCGAAATCGGTGCGCCAATGGAAAATATTTAATTAGCAAGTTAATCGTCAGTTCGCCCTTACTTCATATAGATATACAGCTGGCAGAAAATCATTACTGAAACAGACAGCTGTACAACTATGAGGGGCCCACATTGGAGCGTCAAATAGCTTTGATTTCTATAAATAATGTAAATCTGTTCTGCGGACTGCCCTTCAACACAGGACTAGAACGCAATGTTTAGAGAGAATAGAAGATTCCTTTGTGCCCAAGAAGCTAATTATAGAGTCTGGAGTTTTGGATCAAGAGGAAAGAGGCGTCCTTCGCTCTGCCTGGCAACTCAGGAAGTTTTCGACGTGGACTGGGAACTACACCTGGAAGTGTGTTGTCGGTGCTGTACAGGGAGGTGCCAGAGACATGGATCGTAAAGAGGGATACGTGTATCCTAGAAATGAACTCTATTATGGGGATATGAACCCGAGGCTTGACTACCGCTGTTTGTGTTCACTGTTTTCAGTTAATTAATTAAGTAAATAAACATCAAGCTCATCTTATCTCCCTTCGTTTGAGTTGTCTCCCTTAACTTACAAAAACAAAATAACTTATTGTTACGATCTTCTCTATCAGGCCTTCTGCAAACACTGCTAAACACAACACAGCATTTCTAATACAAGAACTTGACAACAAGAGCTTCAATAAACAATGTGGCGTTTTAATTACAAATACATCGACAGCCAATTCAACACAATTGGCTACAGCAAAGTCAAATGCTTTCTTGTACTTAACTGACCTCCCTAACTAAATATTACAAGTCTCTCAAGCTCGTACAGCTCGAGGACTCAAAGGTACCACACAGTCCTTAATGCTTTGATGTTCTCGACTCAACTGTCTTTTCTTTACACGCTGTCTCTCGACCGTAAAGGCTTTTGGTCACATGACTACAACATGGGTCATACTTGCGTGTACTAGCAGTACTGTCCCTTGTTCAACAGCCCTTGACCTGTGTGATTGGCCTGAGTCGAGTGTGTCAGTAAGCCGCACACACATTAGCCCACATTATTACTCATTATTAATTGTTTTAAATATTAACTTTTTTTTTTAAAGTCCTATAGTTTAAAACACTGAAGAACAGATTCGTTTTTTATATACTGAATCACAATAAAAAAAAATGTATAAAGATAAAATCGCGAACGTTTGTTTTCTCATTCCCAAAGATAGGTAAAGACGAGCATCTACAAGTTGTCATACCCACGTCAAGAACATTGTTATCATTGTATGTGCTGTGTGCTGGAAAGCGCTTCTAGGGGAGGGGGGGGGGTCAGTACACTAGCCATAAGGACACCCTGAAGAGTTCCTTCAAAGAGTCTGATTTTGACATCTACGACTGCGAAACACTAGCTCTCGATCGCTCCTCATGACGTGAAGCCGTGAGTTTTGGAGTCATGAGATATGAAGGAAAAGAGAGTGGCCAGCATGAAAGAGCGCCAAACCAACAAGAAGCTGAGAGAAGAAGCAGGCCTATCTGTAACTGACCAAGCCTATCCATGCCCACACATGGGGCCGGCTTTTTAAAACGAGGATTGGACTTTACAGTCATCTTCGTGTTCATTGGAAATCAGAAATGTGCTCATCCTCGACCACGAAGCATTTAACATTATTAACAATCACACCATAGACGAACTTGATGCCAGGTCTCAACAGTGACGTAGCTAGGGATAAGAGCGTAATATTTAATGTAAAAATAAATTTCGGACACTCATTTGGGAGCCCCCCTTCAAGTGGGGGCCCGGGGGGAATTTTTAAATTTGGACCCCCCCCCTTCACCCACAATAGCTACACCACTGGATCCCAACCATAAGTAAAACAAAACCAAAATGAGCTCACCGCCATAAACAACCACCTCACAGACAGACATGACGCCACCTGGGTAAATTGGGTTCCTGTATAAAATCAGGGACTTGATGAAGAACTCCTCTTCTGGTATCAACCGGACGTATGGCCCTAGATGGGCCCGGAAGTCATCCGAAATGCATTCCATGTCATCGTCTTCATTGGTCGCTCTGACGGCGAAATGCGGAGGAAAACTTCTGTTGGTGCTTTCTAAGGCAAAGACAAAAATAACTAAATAAATAAATACCACCAGAAATTAATCATTTATAGATGTACTTGTTAACAACGAACTGTTCTTTGCTATAGTTACTACGGACATTTGGTGCCATTTGATTTTCTAGTAGCCAGATCCCGCTGGGGTATAATTCTTATTTATTTATTTAAATTGAATTGCCTTAAAACTTAAATTGAGTACATGATATGGGAATAAAAAGTATAGCCTTGATAAATACCCACAATGATCGCAGAACCTTTGGCAAAAGGTGGGAATTAAAAATTAACAACAGGAAAAATATTTTAAAAATACATTTTTAAAAAAATGTCAATAACCCCATTATACAACTTACAAAAAAATAAAATGATTATGATCAAACAGGTACCGAACCAATATTCTAACTATGTCAGTTTCGTGAACGCACGTCGTTACCAAATCGGCCAGTGGGATATACGTATTTTAGCGATTATTTATTGACATTATTATATGGACATCTCGATCTAACACCAGACCTAGACTTCTTATTAAGAACTCTTGCAATATAGTCAAGCTCGATTTAATATATAGTAGATAAAATTTTAACAAATATAAGTAAAGATTAGATTGTCTTTAAATAAACTTACATTGAATTTAAATTTTCCCAGCTTTCGCATTTATTGGTACACTATGTCTGTCTACACCAGGGGTTCTCAACCTGTGGGTCGCGACCCCCTTGGGGGTCGATTGACGATTTGCCAGGGGTCGCCTAAGACCATCGAAAATATGGATTGTTTTTTGTCTATTCGCGGCCGAGTAGAGGATTCTAAAAGGGGTCGCCGAGCTTAAAAGGTTGAGAACCGCTGCCCTTGGGGGTCGATTGACCATTTGCCAGGGGTCGCCTAAGACCATCGAAGCTATAGATTGTTACTGCCTATTCTTCTATTGCTATATGTGTGTGTGGGGGGGGGGTCGCGGCAGAGTCGGGGATTGTAAAAAGGGGTCGCCGAGTTTAAAAGGTTGAGAACCGCTGGTCTACACCATGTTTTTTATTTTTGATTATGGAATAATTCTAATGATAGACCTTTAGATCTAGACCACAGACATATATATATATATATATATATATATATATTATATCTAGACTGGACATGGAGATCTTTCAACACTACTAAAAATGCAGTGAGAATTTTTTTTTTTAAAGTTAAAACAAGGCGAAGTTTTGTAAACTAGTTATAAGAAGTAAAGTTGTTTTTTCTGAAAAATGTTCTTTCTGAAAATATTGAAACCTGCCTTTTTACCTGCCTGGGTGGACCACTTCGAGGGACCGATTTTGAGTTTGTGCTTCCACACAAACTGTCTTTGTAACATTGTTTTTTTTTAATCGATTCATGTGTTGTCATCGGCAATGAATAATTGGGCAAAGTTTCAACTTGATCCGAGAATGGGAAGTCGGAGAAATAACGTGATCTGGATTCTACCCAGACAGAAAAATTTGATATAAGCTGTGTAAAAAAATAATAGCAAAAGGTACCAGTAGAACGTTGCTTTGTCCCTACCAATTTTTCGATAAATATCAACATTATACAGGGCAATGACTTCCGGAAAGTGCAACTGCCACATTCTCCAACCCTTGAAACACTGGTCGGAATTCCAGCTGTAGCCGTCCACAGCTAGAGAAGCTGGCGTTGAGGCAGTGAAGTTGAAATTGGCTTTTTGCTTTAGTCCCATATTGCGACCTGGAAATAGAATAATAGTTTTAATTGGGAGAAGTCAATTTATTGGCTTGGTGAACCTACACAGCTTTTTAAAAATACTCTGCCAGAACAAATGGCCAGTTAGCACTATAAAGCTAGTGTCTTGTTATCCCTAATAAAGCCCAGTTATCACCAGCGGCGGACTGGCTGTCATAATCAGACCCAAAAATTGTATATCATACAATGGGCCTCAGAATTTAAGTTCTAACTGTCCTCAAAATCATTACAAGTTTTATAATGTGTCGAAAACTGTACGTATGCATACAGTGGACTATATATGTATGTATCTTTATAATAAATTTGGACCCTATGTTACTTTTTAATAGGTGTTGGACCTTAAAGGATGAAGCCTAATGGTAGCACTGACTATGGAGTTAGGTTATTACATTATTTCGGAAAATGTTGTCAAGATTAAAACAGTAGTACTGTACACTTTTGAGACTAAAATAGTTTTTTTTTGAAACGCTCAAAGGGACACTTTTATGAGAGAATGTTATAAAATTTTAAACAATTTCATGCGTGTCATCATAGTGGCAATAGGTGACCCCCACCGGACCATTAGGGTTACGGCCCACCGGTCATCTGCCCATAATGCCAGTCCGTCCCTAGCTATTACTCCAGAACTAAATAGCAGTTATGACTATAGAATGTCCAGTTGTCTCAATTGAATACTTAACCTTTAAATTTCACTTTGATTCTATGCTTTTCAATCTACTATATAAAGCAGAAAGTAGGGTATATATGTATGTATGTATGTATGTTAATTAATTGGTTATTTATTTACATTTATATTTTATTAGTAACAATGAATAATTCTGCACAATTTCAAAACGATCCGAGAATGGGAAGTGGGAGAAATAACGTGTACGAAATTTGTACCAGACAGACAGACAGACAGACAGTGTGATTTGATATGTATAGTTTGTACAAACTTCTGTTTGTTTGCATTAAAAGGGTTAAAACGCGAATGCTTAACGAAAGTACGATGTGTGTGATGTATAATTGTTTGACCACAACTGACCTCCGTAAACGTACAACGTGCACATGGTCTTGGCCTCTGTCCAGAACATTTCGACCACCCGGCATTCAGGGGAGTAGATGCTGGTCCTGACGTCCATCGTTCGCTGATCGTGCATGATGTAAATGGCGCTGGTGTCTTTCACTCCGTCTAAGTAGATTGTGAAGCCTTGGAGCTGACCTGAACAGCAAAGACTTTCTATAGCCGCAGCGCTCCCGAGGCATCATAATTTAAACCAACCTTAGGAATTAGAGTTTACCAGAGTTTGGGTCATGTAATGACCTTTGTTTTTTTTTTGTCTATTTTGATAGTGCTATTTGCAGTAAGTTAGTCAAAATATTTTCTTTGTGCTTAGGTTCATGAGACCAAAGTTCAATACAAACATTGAGAGAAAAAAGTGTTTACTTTTAAACAGTTACAATAGGATAAGAGTAAATTTTTCTCTCTCTTATGTTGAAGAATACTCATTCTCTCTCGGTATGTTAAGGAAAAACTTTTAAAATACCAAGTTTATGGTACTACAGTCACTCGCCCTCAACAAAGGAATAATGCCAGTACTATCAAAATATTGTCAAGGAGGCATAGTGGACAAGTAAAATATAGATCTAAATTGAAAAAATTAAAATAAAGCGTATTTAAGGGAAAGAACTACACAATTACTGCCAAACTGACAGATTTATCTTCCCCTTTTAAATATAATTACTCAATTAACTACCAATTTTTTTATTAAAATTGGTTAATTTTTTTCATTGATTCGTGTTGTCGACAACGATGCATAATTGTGCAAATTTCAACTAGATTCTCTGAATGGGAAGTTGAAGAAATCACGTTTCTAAGATTTGTACCAGACAGACAGACAGACAGACAGAATGAGCTAATATAAACTTTGTAAATAAAATAGATCTTAGTTCAGATCAAGTGAAAAGAAGACTTTCAACCATCAGACTTTGCGCAGAAACGGGGTCCATGTGAACATTTTTACAATACCTTTATTCAAGTTACTCTTTCATGGGACCAGCAAAAACATGAATCCAGGAACCTAGACAGCACATCTCAAAAACACCTCTAACGACTTTCCTAGAAATTTAACAGTTGATGTAGATCGCTGAGAAATGAATTACTAGCTCGTTGGTCACACGGGGAAATCTCTAATTGGACGGTCATAGCATTTTATAGTAAAAAATAAATAAATGTAAATTTGGCTGGAGAATTATATCGAGGTCTAGAGCCGACATGGCGTAGTCATATATACTACCCTAATTATGCCATAACTGAGTAAATTAAATCAATTTCATTGAAGCTTACAAGCCTTTCTTATATTTTCATGTAAAAGTAAAATAGATTAAATCTAGATTAAAGATATAGAAGAAAATTGGAACTTTAGGTCTAGTGTCAGATCGAGATGTCCATATAATGAACAGACCAATAAATAATCGCACAGATTAGCTGGCCGAATCAGAAATTTCATATTTTTGCAGCTGCCGGTGTTACGGGTTAGATACTCAAATTGAACAAAACCATTTTAAATTATTTTATTATATTTGAAGTTTAATCATGGAGGTATTGTCTTTTTTAACAAAATATCTTCTAAAATGCTTTTTTGGTGTTAAATTATGTTATTTAAAAAATCGCGTTGCTACTAGAAATTATATTTAAGGTAATACGGGACACATACTAACATAAAACGAACATTAGCTATGGCAGTCAGAATACGAGCACCAAAAATTACCTCTGACATTCCTCTGAGATCATCCTCAGTATGCTAAGGGTTTTACAAGATCTTCATATGTCATCATAAAAATGTAATTGTTTGTCTTACTGATCTTCGACTATATCAAAATACATTCCAGTATAGAAAAGATGGCCAAGACGTGGGGACAGTTGGAGAGACTCAGAAACAAGACGCCTGGAGGAAGCCGGTTAGCGGCCTATCCCCATTGGAAGAGATGATACGGTGATATTAATAGACTTATCTAAGAAACACAACTCCCATTAAAAAGAGATATATCAGACTAGTTTTAACATTCATTACTTAATTTTGGAAACGTCATTTCTAGCACAATGTAAATGTATGTGCCAGAAAAATAATTATATAATTATTATAACATTATCATTACATAATTATATGTCGGTAATGTGTTTTTTTTTTCTTTCAGTGTATTTTGAAAACCCTTCACACCTCTCGCAGGACCTTAAGCTGGCTTAAGATTGAGGCACGGACATTTGTTTATTCTCGCTAAGGGATACATCGCAGCCTTATATACCAGAAACACTCATCGACGCTCTACATACAGAGAAAGGCAGGATTTCAGCACCGGGTGGTTTGTGATACCCACCTATGTCCTTCATGATTAGCCTTAACCAGGTGAAGTGTGACCTCTGCGTGAAGGTAATGAGTAGATAGTTTCTTTTGAACAGTACACATGTGCTATTGTCGTAGTCTTGAAGTAGTCGGCCCTGCTCATCTATATCAAAGTCTAAGTTCTCTAATCGTGATGAAAAACAGAACAAATAGATAAATAAATCTATCTATGTATCTATGTATCTATGTATCTATCTATCTATCTATCTATCTATCTATCTATCTTTCTATCTATCTGGCAATCAAATCATTAAATAAGAACAATCTGGTATAAACTTTGTCACATGTAAATTATGAGTGAGTCTGGTGTGAATGTACATTTTGGTTTCTTATAGTTATAATGTTTTTTTGTTTGGTGTAATGCACCAATTGTAAGACAAATTTCCATATGGATAATAAAGATTATTATTATTATTATTATTGTTATCTATCTATCTATCTATCTATCTATCTATCTATTTATCTATCTATCTATCTATCTATCTATCTATCTATCTATCTATCTATCTATCTATTAATCTATCTCTATCTATCTATCTCTCTATATATATATAGATATAGATGACTTTATATAAGGGGAAAAACTCCACTTTTACAGATAAATTTCTCAATAAGCGCCTAAAGGCAGCACGGAAACCAACTCCTAGATACCCCCTCCCCCCCCCCCCCCCACTGGTCCACAAATGAGCTTGGACCAAAAGCGCTCTGAGCATGCTATAAGCATGAAAGTAGCGCTATATAAAAGCTATAATAATAATAATAATAATAAGGAAAAAAAAAGTAAAGATTCCCTTTCAGACCTTGTGGTCTATAGGGCAGATGATGTAAAAGTCATCTGTTTCTTTGCCCTAACGTTAACAAGGGTGCCATGTGGTCAGCACAACGACCAACCGCATTTACTTTTCCCCAACTAATGCTAGGTACCCATTAGAGCTAGATTGGCTCAGAGGCGCCCAAAGATTTCAATATTAAACATCCCAGTTTTCACCAGGACTTAAACCCGTGACACCCGGTTCGGAAGCCAAGCTTTTTAACCGCAGCTCAATTTCTCAATACTGTCAGATTTATTTCCCTTTTCGACACCTACAAAAATGTTTTGTTTTTTTTTGATTGATTCATATTATTTAGGAACAATGAATAAGTAATAGTGCAAAGTTTGAACTTGCTCAAAAAAATAGGAAGTGGGAGAAAGACGTATCTGACAGACAGACAGAGGGACAGCCAGAGGGACAGCCAGAGGGACAGCCAGAGGGACAGCCAGAGGGACAGACAGAGGGACAGACAGAGGGACAGCCAGAGGGACAGACAGAGGGACAGACAGAGGGACAGACAGAGGGACAGCCAGAGGGACAGCCAGAGGGACAGACAGAGAGCGTTGAAGTAAGCTTTGAAATAATTCGGGGGTAAATAATGAGACCAGGTTAACCATTAAAACATAGGTAGTACTTATAACCAGGGTTACCAATGCAACCAGGGCAACTAATAAACCAACGTTTTGCACTAGTAATAGCAGTTTTTTGTAAAGCGCTTGGCCTTCGTGCCAAAGGTCCCTGGTTTGAATCCTGCTCAAGACTGGAATTTCAAATCTGAGATATTTAGGGCGTCCCGGAATCCACTCATCCCCGCTGGGTACCTGATATTAGCTTTGGAAAAGTTAAGGCAGCTGGTCGTCGTGCTAGCACTATGAGTTAGCTATGGGCCGCAGAAACAGAAATTTTGTAGCATCTTTCCGATAGGTTCAAAAGACTGATAAGGTGTAACCAATATAACCAGCGTAACCGAACAAACAAGTGTATTAACCAGGGTAGCCACATTAATCAGTGTCACCAAAATTAACCAGAGCGTAACCAGTGTAATCATATTAACACGTCTAAACAAAGTAACCAGATTAACTTATGTAACCACTAGTAACCAGAAATACCAGGGTAACCTGAATAACCAGATCTACCAGTGTATGGATTAACTAGGGAAACAAGAGTAACCAGTGTAACTAGAGAATAGCGAAACTATATTTACGTGTAACACGCGTGTCCTAGGAACGTAACAGTGAACAGAAACGTACTGAATTGGCACTTCGGTCCGAACCATCCCCTGGCACACCCTCCAGACAGACACTCGCCCTCTGTGTTACACTGACCGTCAGCGCAATGGCACAACATCATGTCATTGTTGTACCACAACGGCTTTGAAACTGAAACGTAAATAAGAAATTTCGTTAGCTTGAACCATTCTTTTTTTTTTTTTTTTACAGTTTGAAACGAAAAGAAGAAATAAAAAGAAAAAAATACTTCAAATAAAAGCTTGAATTCGTAAGGCATCTAGATTAACAATAATATATCTGTGCGATTAGAAATATTTTGACCAATTATTTTTGTTTTGCGTAAGTTTATGCTTTTATCAATACGCTATGATCCTATTACTTGTCCGGACCAGCTGGAAAGGAGTTGGGAAAAATAGGGGGCATCTGGGTGGTCGCTTTTTTAAATATTTTTTTTTTATATAGTGAGCGACCTAAAGTAGAACTCGAGGGTTAAAGGTTACCCATCCTCCTCAAACCAATATGATAAGAAGGTAACATCATTGCAATGGAGCTGCCAATGAAAATAGCTTTTATAGTTATTTACATTTTTTTTCCTCTTCAAGAATAAAGGGGGACTAATTCAACTTATACCACTTTATCAGTCAAGGAAAATTTCTTTCCCTTGTTTGAGATACAATACAAAATAATAAATTGCCAGTTAATTGGTTAATACTTTTTATTGATTCTTGTGTTGGTTTGTAAAATAAATAGTTGAGCGAAATTTCAGCTTGAACCGTGATTTGGTGTGGGAGAAATAACATGTACAAACTTCTCACCAAACAGAGTTAGTGGATGTAAGCTGTGTAAAAATAAAGCACTACAACATACAACTTAGTTATATATATTCTATAGAATACCTGCATTTGAATAAATAAAAACCAGAAGTCTAAATGACCTCAGTCACTAAAACATACGGTCACGTGTCCATGTCCACGAACAAAACATCAAAAAGTTCGGTCACGTGATATCCTTGTTGATTCCAATTAGGTTGTAAGTTGTATGGCGCGCGGTGTTGGTTAAGAGCTTGGCTTCCGAACCTGGGGTCCCGGGCTCGAATCTCGGTCAAGACTGGGAATTTTTTTTTTAATTTCGGGATTTTAATTGCTTCTTGAGTCCACCCAACTCTAATGGGTACCTGACTTAAGTTGGGGGGAAAAGTAAAAGCGGTTGGTCGTTGTGCTGGCCACATGACACCCTGCTTGTTAACCGTTGGCTAAAGAAACAGAGGATATCGTCTGCTCTATAGAAAAGATGGGGAGGCAGGGGTGTTTGTTTACGATTCGCTGCATGAGTTTCATTGAGCTTCAAGCAGTATCCGTATGTTTTTGCTTGTCTGAGATTGTGTGATCTTTTGATAAACGCCTCGTCATGATGGTCCCGAGATCGAATCTTCTCGTTGTCATTCTCTGCCAGTTTAAAGGCATCAAGGTATTAAGGTATAAAGGTATTAAGATATGAAGGTATAAAAGTATACAGGTATTAAGGTATTAAGGACTTAATCATTTACATTTGTGTAAAGACGCCCTGAAACAAATGCAGCGGGAAACAAATCGCCTCCATATGTGTTTGTGTTTTTTCTTTTCTTTGCTTCGGTGTTTTCTGTCTTTTAAGCACCAACAGTGGAATAGAATCGATCCCTAATTCACCCGAGACTAATCTTTATAGAAGGCCTGAACACTTACCATCGACGTCTCAACCTGTGGTTAGTCTAGATTCTCTAGACCAATAGCTCGTTGCCACGTCACAGGTTAGTGTTCAGGCCTTCCATAAGGATTGGTCTCAATTCACCTGGCCATATCTTTTTTCGTACTAGTTGGACCAAGTAAAGGCACCCTTTTACAAAGCTTATTTCAGCTCACTCTATCTGACTGTCTGGTAAAATGTACAATAATTACAGATTGTACAAAAACGGAAAAAAAAAGAAAAAAAAACTAAATAAATGTAACAAATACCCAGTATTCAAATCACCGACTTACTTGATATGTAACAAAGAACATTGAAAGTCCCAGAACACCTACGGTTTTTCAACATTCTCTGCATAGCGTCCACATAGCCGCAGTCTTGTGTAACGGCCTTTTTGATTGGGTAACCCTGAGCCCAGAGGTCAGGGGACACGACGGAGAATGTGTCTGTCCAGATGAATTCTCCTTCGATCTCTATATCATTAGCACCTACCCAAAAGCTGGAATCTAAAAGATAGAAACACATATGTGCTAAAAAAAAAATTCACGGACTTTTATCTTATTATTACAATGCTTAACTCTTTCTCTCCGTAATTATTTACCATATTCTGGTGGAATCAACGCTGGTAGCGTCAGTTAGGAGAGAAAATGTTAAATAAACTCACTCTGTCTGTCTGTCTGGGTAAAAAGTTTGTATACGTAATTTCTCCCACACCCATTCTTGGATGAAGTATAGCCTCTGCACAATTATTCATTGGCAGAGACAAAACATGATTCAATAAAAAAAATTAACCTGTTAGTCAATAAATTATTGGTAATTAATTATTTAGTTTGATACTAACAAGCGAAATTAATCTTTCAGTATTCACAGATAAGGCTAGATAAGTAGCGTTTAGTCCCCTTAGATAATTGTACACGTTATTTCTCCCACATCCATTTCCGTATCAAGTATCAGAAACCCCATTAGTAAAAGAAACATTTTGAGATTACCTCCCTTAGAGCACATGAAAGATAGCAGGCAGTAGGTTTTAAGGTCGCCTTGTCCCCATACAAGGACAGACCCATTGCCGCACATGAACCAGTTATCTCTCTCAAATCCTTGTATCGATATCCCTTTAAGCAAAATGCGACATTCATAAAGAAATGGGTTTACTGTTTTATCGTCCTCGATGCAGTGGCGGCACCTTGTGTCGTAGTTTGCTCGAAACCGTCAAAGTAAACACCTATTGGACAGTGCCCGACCCGGAACTGGGCTAGGACGGTCTGCTCCTTACGATTAAGCTGCCACCACGCGTCCTTTCCGTTTGGTCTACTCAGCTGCCTATGAAGCTTTGTCGAAAGCGTCCAAGCCATCGTACCAACAATCGGTTGTCGACAAGGGATTGTACACTTTCGACAAATGTAATCTTTTAAATCTTAATACAACTAAAGTGGCAACATTAATCTTTAATATTCCGGAATCTGTTTATATCAAAAGTTAATGGAGGCTATTTGTTTATCCGAAGACAAAATGAGCATAGACATCTGGTTAATTTTGAAATCCCACCTGATCTAGAAGATCTGGAATCTTGTTTTCTTTCTATGTAAACAGCTGAACCAAGGCCTTTTATAATATGAAAAGAAATGGAATACCTTATCAATTTTTTAAAAACTTTAATATCTATTAAAATTGTTTGAGGCTCGAGTAAGTTCGAACATTTTACTTTAATATTTTAATGTTCGCGATGGGGTTAGTGTGATTCTATCAAGATGTAGGACGGAATCAATAATTTAACTGGCTATATAGCATTGGTAGCAAACAGGCTCCATTCGAGAGAAACATTCCTAATAAGGGTATAGGATTTCAACATAAAAACCAGTCACTGAGCAAGGATTTTAAGATTTTACCATCACAAAGGAGATGCAGGATACCGTTTACAAAAAAAAAAAAAAACAGACACAAAAAAACTTCTTTGTTTCCCACACAACCAAATCATTGAATAGAATTAATCTATCTGATGTTCGTCATCCGCCTATGGAAAAAGCCCCCATTGTCATCCGCCCAAGGGAAAAGTCCCCATTGTCATCCGCCCAGGGGAAAAGCCCCCATCGTCATCCGCCCAAGGGAAAAGCCCCCATCGTCATCCGCCCAAGGGAAAAGCCCCCATTGTCATCCGCCCAAAGGAAAAGCCCCTATTGTCATCCGCCTGTGTGTGTGTGTGTGGGGGGGGGGTTACATATTTAAAATCAATACATTTTTTAAATAATTTTATTCGGCGACGTTAGGTCTTGGGGTTTCTAACGACACCGTAGACCAGCGCGCATTACAGGTTGGGAAACAGAACACACAGGCTGTATACAATAGTGAAGGGAAATCTTTTAGTTAACTAGAAAAAATGTTTAATGTTAAAAAAGATAAAAGGGGGAGGGATCACAAAGGTGGAGGGAGTATAGTTATTAATCATTATGTAATCTATCTAAAAGTAGAAATAAATGAAATAATCAAATCATCATACTGACTGCTGATGGTACAAATATGAGTGCTATATTGTTTATATACATTGTTCTATTCATCCTGCGTTCAGTTGTGGTGCTATCAGAAGCGTATCCCTCTGCCTTGGTGCTGTACACTGTTCTAGTCCGTTAGCGTGAGTTTTAACATTGGGAGGTGCCAGATCCAGCTAACTTCTCTGCCTTGGTGCTGTACACTGTTCTAGTCCGTTAGCGTGAGTATTAACATTGGGAGGTGCCAGATCCAGCTAACTTCTCTGCCTTGGTGCTGTACACTGTTCTAGTCCGTTAGTGTGAGTATTAACATTGGGAGGTGCTAGATTCAGCTAACTTCTCTGCCTTGGTGCTGTAGACTGTTCTAGTCCGTTAGCGTGAGTATTAACATTTGGAGGTGCCAGATCCAGCTAACTTCTCTGCTTTGGTGCTGTAGACTGTTCTAGTCCGTTAGCGTGAGTATTAACATTGGGAGGTGCCAGATCCAGCTAAAAAAACTCTAGTTAAGTTTAGAATGGCCTGGTCGCTGTTGTATGTCCTGGAAGTGTGCGAGACGCTGCTGTGGCAGGATAAAATTAAAGATGAAGAGTTAGGTTGCGGGCGCTGAGAGTAGACTTCAGATGTAGACCTAAGTACTCTGTGTTCGCTCACATAGAGGTTCCTGCCTTCGGCCACGGAGTTAATGTTGGATTGAGTCGCAGAGATGTGTAAGGATGAAAAACAGAAAGACTAACATGAATTACAGGAAAACAGGAATCCAAGAAAAGCAGAAACATTAAGTCACAGAAATTCCGGAGCTGTGAAATCAGGTTAAATACATTCATAATATAAGTGCTTTGTATTCTCGGGCATAGCCTTCAATGAGAGAATCACACAAGTTCAAACACAAACATTGCAGATCAATGAGAACAGATCAATAAAAGTACAGAGGTAGTGACAATAATACAGGTTGTGGGGCATTGCGCTAGAAACATCATCAAGGCGAGCCCCCGAAATAAAAGAACTAAAATATAATGTACAAATATATACAAGATTGCTTCAATGGTCATTATTATGTCAACACGTGGTAGACAGGAGATAATGCAATAAATAAATATGTACACACTAAACAATTTTTTTTGTTACTTACGACTGTTAGAAATACACATGATACACATAATGCGCATATTAAATATAAATACACATAATCGCATATTAAATATAAATGAAGTAAATCCATATTACCAAGGTCTAGCGCTGCACACATTTCTTACCACAAAGTCCAAGCTATTAGAATAAGAATACTTTGACCTAGTATTAGGATAGGTTATAAGACCAGTGACCTCTGCTGTACTGGCAAGTTAGTCCAGTGGTACTTTGTGGTCCCAAATTATATTATCTAGGCTATTAACAATAGCCTCTAGATATACAAAATTATTGAGAGAGACAAGTAATAATACTGAGATTTCAGTTGCAACCAACAAAAAAAGAGTTTATTTAGAAACAAAAGAAAAAGATCATGGGATGTATTAGTGGAAATAAAGGTTCACAAAAGAAACTGAAAGAATGAAACAAATCAAAGTAGTAGGACAGGTTCAGTTTAAAATAATCAAAGAACCAGCATCACAGAGGCACAATCGTGTCTCATCTCAAAAACCAAAACGATTGTTTACAATAATAATACATGTCATGACAATGAACTGACATCCTCCATGAGACACACTACAGTCTCGTATCAAAACAAAAGATGTCTTTTACAACAAAAATATATAGAGGAGGATAAGAGAATGGAATTACAAGAAAATGGAATTATAAAACTATTAGCCAACACCAAACCAAATAAAGCGTCTGGACCTGATGGTATTCCAGCTAGATTACTCAAAGAACTAAGCAATGAGCTAGCCCCAGTGTTCAAAATACTCTTTCAGGCATCGCTTAACCAGGGCAGAGTACTAAAGGACTGGAAAGAAGCTAATGTCACCCCCCTATTTAAAAAAGGAGAAAAATCTGATCCAGGAAACTACAGACCAGTATCACTTACCAGCATCACATGTAAAATACTAGAACACATAATATGTAGCAACATCATAAACCACTTAGACAAACATAATGTCCTCACCCTATACCAACATGGCTTTAGGAAATATAGATCATGTGAAACACAACTAATAGGACTTATTGATGATTTTTCAAAAGGTTTAGATAATAGTGAACAAATAGATGCTATCTTACTAGATTTTTCCAAGGCTTTTGACAAAGTTCACCACCATAGTTTACTTAAAAAATTAAAATATTTCGGCATTAATGGTCCACTGCATCAGTGGATTAAAGATTTTCTGATAGGGAGAGAACAAACTGTAATAATAAATGGCTCTAAATCAACACCAATAACAGTAAACTCAGGTGTACCTCAAGGAACAGTCTTGGGTCCACTACTATTTTTAATTTACATAAATGATTTACCAAATTGCATTAGTTCAGGAACAAAAGTCAGATTATTTGCAGACGATTGCATAATATATAGAACAATAAAAACAACACAAGACACAGATATTTTACAAAGAGAATTAGATGAATTACAGAAATGGGAATCAAATTGGAGCATGTCTTTCCACCCAGAAAAATGTCAGTTGTTAAGAGTAACAAAAAAACTAAAACAAATTAATTCCACTTATCTTATTCATGGCAAACCAGTAACACAGACTAAAAACGCAAAATACCTAGGTGTTATAATAAATGAAAAACTGTCATGGAATCCACATACTGATGAAACTATAAAAAAATCCAACAAAGCATTAGGGTTTATTAAAAGAAATTTCTATAAATCAAATAAGAACATAAAACTAAAATGTTATTTAACCTTGGTTAGGCCAATAATAGAATATGCATCCACCGTGTGGGACCCCTCAACTCAAGAAAACAATAAGAAACTGGAACAAACACAAAATAGAGCAGTGAGATTCATAACAAACGAATATTCACATTTGACTAGGGTAACACCATTAGTAAAATCACTAAATTTAGAAAGCCTTCAAGACAGAAGACTCAAAAGTAAAGTAGCAATTATACATAAAACACTGAACCATAATCTTCAAATACAAAAACAAAATTTAATAAAATACTCTGAAAGACACAAAAATAAAGGCACATTCCTCGTCCCATATGCTAGGACAAATTTGTACAAATACTCCTTCTTCCCTAGTGCTATTAGAGCATGGAATGGGTTGCCTGAGCTAGCCAGAAAAACCAGTGACTTGGCAGAATTTAAGTCATTGGTTAATATGCATGACTAAATGCATGACGCGTAGGACGTAATCATCTTCTTTTTTGAAGTAACGTCTGTATTATATAAGATAAGATAAGAAGACCAAGTAGACTATACTATTTACACAAACCAACTTATTAATAACAAATAAATAAAGTCTACTTTGCTCATTATCGAAACACTCTTGAGTAATACAGTTAGAGCACAACAACTCAAGTATTAATTAAACATTATGGAGACTTTGTTCAAAATACACTGGTCAGCTCAAGGACTCAAGAGAGAGTATCATTTAACAGGGACTTGATTCAAGTACTAAAGGGGAATAACTCTTATTGAAAAAAAACAAACCTACTCTTATTGTCCCTCTTGTCACAAATAGGGTAGCACGAAAAATGGAATCCCTGAAGGAACGCCCCTCGACGTTCTCCAATAAATCGGACGAAGTTTATGCTGCTAGGGCGGGAATAGAGATTGGACAGGAAAACCTGTCATGTGATAGATCATGTGATAGGTCTTCACAGGCGATGTGATATTAGCGCCTACCACGTATTCGCAAATAAGATCTTTTTTAATATATTTTTTAAATTAGGATAAATAACATCTTTTTTTTATATTTTTTTTATTTAGGATAAATATGATCTTCTTTAATATTTTTTTATTTAGGATAAATAAGATCTTTTTTTATATTTTCTTTTATTTAGGATAAATAAGATCTTTATATATATTTTTTTTATTTAGGATAAATAAGATCTTTTTTTAATTTTTTTTTATAAATAAGATCTTTTTATATATATATATATATTTTATTTTGGATAAATTAGATCATTTTTTAATATATTTTTTTAATTAGGATAAATAAGATCTTTTTTATATTTTTTTTATTTAGGATAAATAAGATCTTTATATATATATATATTTTTTATTTAGGATAAATAAGATCTTTTTTTTATATTTTTTAAAATTAGGATAAATTAGATCTTTTTATATATTTTTTTTAATTTAGGATAAATAAGATCTTTTTAATATCTTTTTTAAATTAGGATAAATAAGATCTTTTTTTATATTTTTTTTTATTTAGGATAAATAAGATCTTTTTAATATATTTTTAAAATTAGGATAAATAAGATCTTTTTCATATTTTTTTAAATTAGGATAAATAAGATCTTTAGAACACCTGGGCAATAACTCTAGTTTCAGACTATATTCCAGTCTGTCAACCTTGATAGCGCGATACGATGAGCTCCTTTCATCTTGCGAGGCGGCCATACTATCTCCTCCCCTTTAGTCTAGACCTTTGACGCTTGACCTCTGGTCAGAAATTCACATGCTTACATTCCATTACATAATGAATGACAAGGACTAACTTATACAGCGTTCAAAATGAAAATGACAAAATTGAAAATATCTTTTGTAGTGTGTACATTTGTATGCAAGAACTCCTCAGCCATCATAGAACTAGTCGGGATTCGATTTTGATCCCCTATGATGAGTAGTTTTGGATCGCTACACGCGCTGCAACCCCCATGAAGAATAGACATGTACATTTTGAATACCTAAAGTTTATTTGGTGATGTGAATAAGAATATAACAGTCATAGATGGTTATGACTTACTTATCCAAAGCAATAAACAGAAAAGTTATAGCAGTGGTATATCAAACTGCTAAAAAATGAATACGTTATCACCCGGTCATATTCAGCCGAATATTTTAAATAGGAAAATGGAAATAAACACAAGCACTGGTGTAGTCCACTGACAAAGGACTTATCTTAGCATAGGACAAGGGTGAACCGGAAGCACTTCACCCCTAACCGCTGCTTATCAAGTTATAATACTGGCGATATAAATAGCCCTGACCTCTACTACTATTGTGTATAGCATCTGTAATCCGTAACCCATTCCTTTTTGTTCACTATCCATGTGGATCTATCCAGTGCCGCTTTTTTGTTCCACCTGTTAATGTCAATTTTGAAGAGCTTAATGTCGCGTTTGACTACAACTTAAGGACGACCAGCGGCTATCATGCCTTCTGTTAGATCACCATAAAGAATGTTTTGAGGAAATCGACCTTGTGGTACTCTATGAAGGGTGAAGATGCAAAGGCGCCTGGTGATTACGTAATGCCCAACCTGTGACCACAGTTGTGCATCAAGGATGGGTCTTTTTTAGTCACACAAGAAGTTGCTAATGGAAAAGATTGTCTCTCGAGACGTAAAATGCCACATAGAGAACATCTCCACTCTCCTTATTCAGAGTTAAAAACTTTTCTAAACTTTTTTTTATAAAATGATTCCATCACCGCTCCAAATAATATTTTTCATAAGCGTAAATATAAATTTAATATAGACTTGGCACTTAAAAAGCCTGGTTTATACCTCTCTAAGATCAAACCCGCCAACATTAAAAACTGGAGAAAGCAATGCAGATTCACCTTTGTAGTCGACTTGCATTTTAAGTGGACCAGAATGTCTCTACAGATCTGTCAGGAATAGGGCTTTACAAATCTCTCAGGAATAAGCTCTACAGATCTCTCAGAAATAGGGCTTAACAGATCTCCCAGGAATAGGGCTTTACAGATCTCTCATGAATAAGACTCTACAGATCTCCTAGGAATAGGGCTTTACAGATCTCTCAGGAATATGGCTCTACAGAAATCTCAGGAAT
The DNA here is from genome assembly GCA_036873155.1 of Biomphalaria sudanica. Taxonomy (NCBI): domain Eukaryota; kingdom Metazoa; phylum Mollusca; class Gastropoda; family Planorbidae; genus Biomphalaria; species Biomphalaria sudanica. The sequence continues at coordinate 184,608 of JAZGLO010005389.1, read as the reverse complement.
TGGGCTAAACAGATCTCCCAGGAAAGGGCTCTACAGATCTCTCAGGAAAAGGGCTTTACAGATCTCTCAGGAATAGGGCTCTACAGAAATCTCAGGAATTGGGCTAAACAGATCTCCCAGGAAAGGGCTCTACAGATCTCTCAGGAAAAGGGCTCTACAGATCTCTCAGGAATAGGGCTCTACAGATCTCCCAGGAATAGGGCTTTACAGATCTCCCAGGAATAGGGCTCTACAGATCTCTCAGGAATAGGGCTCTACAGATCTCTCAGGAATTGGGCTCAACAGATCTCCCAGGAATAGGGCTTTACAGATCTCCCAGGAATAGGGCTCTACAGATCTCTCAGGAATAGGGCTCTACAGATCTCCCAGGAATATGGCTCTACAGATCTCTCAGGAATAGGGCTTTACAGATCTCCCAGGAATAGGGCTCTACAGATCTCTCAGGAATAGGGCTCTACAGATCTCCCAGGAATATGGCTCTACAGATCTCTCAGGAATAGGGCTCTACAGATCTCCCAGGAATATGGATCTACAGATCTCTCAGGAATAGGGCTCTACAGATCTCACAGGAATAGGGCTCTACAGATCTCCCAGGAATAGGGCTCTACAGATCTCTCAGGAATAGGGCTCTACAGATCTCTCAGGAATAGGGCTCTACAGATCTCCCAGGAATAGGGCTGTACAGATCTCTCAGGAATAGGGCTCTACAGATCTTCCAGGAATAGGGCTCTACAGACACGTAAAAAAATGAGCTCTACTAGATGAAACAAGATCGGGCTTCAATGCTGAGAGAGGCCAACAATACATTTATTGGGATCGCCCAAACGACTTACTTGCATCTGGTGTTTTGTTGATTCCTATTTTGTTCAGAGTTTCCAACAAGTCATCGCGATCCTTGAAGCTGGCCAAGTACATACCATTGTTCTTGCAGAATCTCTGTATAGAGACAAAAGCACTTTAAAATACGTGCATTGTTACAAGGCTTTATCAACTCACTCTGTCTGTCTGTCTGTCTGGTGAAAAGTGTGTACACGTTATTTCTTCCACAGCCTTTCTCAGATCAAATTAAAACTTTGGACAATCAGTCATTGACGTAGACAAGACATAAATCAATACAAAACATTAACCAACTGGTCAATACTTACTAGTAATTAATATTATTGTGTTGGATACCTACAAGGGAGATTAATCCTTCAATATGGCTAAATTAATAGTGTTTAGTTCCCCTCGATGATCGTTAAAACACGAATTCGAAGATCAAGTTTAAACAACTATTTATTGTACCTAAAAAGAACTTGAATGAATAAAAGAAAATTGCCAATAATTTAATTATCTATTGGTAAAAAAATTATTTCGTTTGATATCGAATAAGGTAAAACAAAAGTCTGCATTATTTATAGATAAAGATGTAAAAGAGAATTTGTTTCTCATAAGCTTTTGAAATGAATTTTTTGTATTCATTCTTTTTTTTTTTATTATTCTAGCTACCAAGAACTAAAAGTACAATAAAATAAAATGATCTTATTACATGAAGGTTAAGAAAGTTTTCTATTGGCTTCCCTTTTAATTGAGGATGACATTCATCAGTATGATATAAATCAGCCAGGCGTGTTAGAGGCAAAGTTATGCAAAGTAGTCGTAAATTGTCACTTTCAGACCTTGGAATCTATAGATCAAGGTCAGGGGTTATCGAGGATGTAATGTGGTCAGCACAACGACCAACCGCCTTTATTTTCACCAACAACAGTAAGATAGCCATTAGAGCTGCCATGACTCGGGGACATCCTACTTTAAATAATCCTAGTCCTCGCCGAGCACTTGACCTCTCAGCCTCCACGCCCCTACTCCTTAAGGTAGTGTGATCTGATGACATTGACCAGAAACTGAAAATGCTGGTGATTGCATACAGAAAGCACATAAAACCCACAAAAAGATTTGCAGTGTCCGTTTGCTGGTAAAAGATGCTTCTAATTTTTTTTTTAAAGTACTTCATTAACAATAGAAGCATGAATTTGAAGGCTGATAAGAGTAATTGTAACAAATTTGACCTTTGCTGAGCTCCAGCTGTTTCGGATATCACAATAGAGGTACCAAATGTCGTCACTGAACGCTGACCTCTGACCATTGCAAAGCTTTTTCATTTCTGTCAAAGAAAGGATGTGTAAAGTTACCTTTACCGATAAAACATTAGAGTATAACAGCCTTTACTTTTCCCCAACTAACGACAGGTACCCAGTAGAGCTGGGTGGCCTCAGAGGCGTCCAAAGATGCCGAAATTAAAAAATTCCAGTTTTCGAACCCGGGACCTCCGGTTCAGAAGCCAAGCGCTTTACCGCTTAGACATCGCGCCTCCACCAGGCCGTTGATTAAATTATATTTTAACAGTCCATCGGGATAATGACGCCCAAGGCGCCGGTTCTTCAGTGTTCATCTTCGAAGACATATCCTGTAATGCTGCCCTTGGACCGGAACAACTGCACGGGAAGCTAGAACTGTCGTGTGGACAGTGTGGTTCCAACTATGGACAATGATGAGGATGTTATCTCATCTGACCACCTATTTTAAGACTGAAAAGGGCCAACACACTCCCAGCAGCCATCTCAGCAGAAAATGTTCGATTCCGACACTGCACACAGGCACCCCCGTCCCCTCCAATAGCTCTAGCCTGTGTTTGTAACTAGAGGTAATAGATACAAGATTAAATACCAGATTAGCTACAACATTAAGTACATTGTAAAGTACAACATTAAAAGTACATTTTACATTTGTTGTTGTGATACAATAAAATTAGTTGTTGTTTTTTTTGCAATATATCTTTTGGAAAATAAAGTGGAAAAAGAAAGTTCAACAATAAAAGTAGATTAAAGTACAACATTAAAGTACAACAAAAATTACAACAGTAGAGAACAACAAGACGTTACAGTAAAACATTGGATTAAAACATTAAAGTGCAACTTAAAGTACAGCATATAGTACAGCATCAACATATAGTACTAAATTAAAGTTGAGCATAAAATGTTACATTAGACTACATTATAACTTGACAGTACAAGTTTATAGTACAACATAAAGTAACACATTAAAAGTACAGCATTACAGAACAGCAAAACGTTACAGTGAAATTTAAAATGCACTAAAAAGTACAGCTTTATGTGCAACATAAAATACAACATAAAAAGTAAATTTGTAGATGGCAGATGATGTAACGGTCATCTGTTTCTGTGGCCTACGGTTAACGAGGGTGTCATGTGGCCAGCACAACGACCAACCGCCTTTACTTTTCTCCAACTATCGTAAGGTACCCAATAGAGCTGGGTGGACACAGTGGTGACCAAAGAACCTGAAAATAAAAATCCCAGTCTTCACCAGGGTTTGAATCCCGGACCCCGCTCGGAAGTCAAGCTTTACCACTCAGCCACCCCATTCCAACATGAAAAGTACATACAATATAAAGCAGACTATAAAATAGAACATTAAAAAAGACCACATTAAAAGTACAACATAAAATAAAACATTAAAAGTACATCATTAAAGTACACCCTCTTCTTCTTCATTCTCATTTTACTTGTTGGAAAGTTCAGTTCAGTAATCCTAAATCTGAGATGAACGACGAGTGGTTTCCAGATTAGGCAGCTCTCCACATAGTTTTTCCTCTATTGGAGGGTTTTAGGGGCCAGAGTCTTGTTTGGGCCCCTTGATATTAAGTACACGGATAAGTACAATATAAAGGACAACAGAAAGTACAAGATTTAAGTACTACATTAAAGTACATGATTAAAGTACATCAAATCACCAACCTGTCGCTGCAATTTTGGAACCACCATCCGCCCTATCGTCTGCCGCGGACGTAGTCAATATGTCGTCCGTGGCGTTCGTAGAACTGACCGTTCCGTTGGTGGTGGACGATGCTGCCGCTCTATTGGATGTCGATGTCGACGAGGAAGTTGTCGTCGCTAATATTTTTGTCGTCTGTTTATTAGAAGTGGTAGTCAAGGTAGTCACATCGCTGGTCAAGACCTCTGAAAATAATAATTATACTGTAGTATATGACATTTCTGTAAATCATGCCGTGATTAAATTTATGGTTATAAGCGAATAAATTCAATCTACTAGTTTATAGTTTTTAGTTTATAATTTATCGTACACGTACCACTAAAGGTTATGGTCATTTGAATATTTAACTTTCTGGCGTTTGATAAAGCGGACAGCCAATAGCAAAGTGATAAGTAAAATTTTAAAAATACTTTTTTTAAAAGACGTTTTTTTTTTCTTTATGAAACTTAAAATTGTTTGTAACTGTGATTTACTTATAACTCTTAATAACCAAAAATTAATATAAACAAAATAAAGGATCATTTTTTTAGCCCACCCAAAATCTCCCCCCCCCCCCCCCCAAAAAAAAAATGTTGCTTAAGCCAATGTTTTAATCTAGGCCTAACTTAAAAGTAAAGCTTCGCTTTTAGACCATGCGGTCTGTGGTCCACTTTTAACGAGGGTGTCATGTGGCCAGCACAACGACCGACCGCTGTTACTTATGTTCTTATCTTATATAATACAGGCGTTACTTCAAAAAAGAAGAACCAACTAATGCCAGAAACACATTAGAGCTGGATGGACTCAGAGGCGCACTTAAGATCCCGAATTAAAAATCCCAGACTTCGAGCCCTGGACGCCTCGGGACCACCACATCTCCATTCAATCTATAAATTTGTAGCTTGGCGATTAAGATCTAGACTTAGAAACATTAAAAGGGCTGTAGTCTAGACTGGATCTACTTAGAAATATGGTAAAGATTCTAGTATGATCACACTGATCTAGACTGAGTCATAAAAAGAAGTTGAGACTAGAAGACTGGATCTAGTTGGACATATGTTATAGAAGATTCTAGTTTGGCCAAGTTAATAAATTATACATAAGACGGTGCGCAAATTGTTACTGAACGCCTTTTTGTTTATTTTTAATTGTTTATTATTATTATCAACGGCTTTGTCTGCATGAGATCCTTAAAATATGTAGGTCGTAACTGGGTTTGCGTAGTCATATGAAACACTGCACTCATCCTTAATCTTTGGAGTCGAAGACATTGCCATTATTATTATATATTTAAAAAAGTAAAGTTTCTCTTTCAGACCTTGCGATCAATGGGGCAGATGATGTAAAGGTCATCTGTTTCTGTGGCCCACGGTTTAAGAGGTTGTCATGTGGCCAGTACAACGACCAACCAACTTTACTTTTTCCAAACTAATGTCAGGTACCCGTTAGAGCAGGGTAGACTCAGAGGCGCCTTAAAGATCCCGAAAGTAAAAATCCTAATCTTCACTATGATTCGAACTCCGGTTCGGAAGCCAAGCGCTTTACCAGCCATACCCTACAACAGCGAGACACTCACACTACAAAAGATTAGAATGTCATTATTAGTATATGACCAGAAATAATTCTTACCTTTGTCTGTTGCACAAAATACCAGACGCACAACAAGAACGAACTTTAGGACAGGTTTTGGCCACATAATGTTTGGACATACAAAACTGTGATAAGAGGAACTCTTCTTTTATAGAGTTCGTATTTCTTGTCATTAAATAAAACTGTTTGGATCATTCATCGAATGAGATCTAGATATCTAGCTATGTCATAAATTGTTGAAAATAAACCTAAAATATGTATTAGGTTTAGATATGTAGATCTACTCTAGATCTAGGTGTGATTCTAATTTGACTATAGCAATAGGTAGAGATTAGAGTCCCTAATCTAGACGATAATCAGATTTTTTTTCTTATACAGTATACTAGTTTTATGTTCTTAGAATATTATAGATCTAGATCTGAGTGCAGTCTGTTTATATTTAGAAGCTAAAACAAAATCAAATCAATCTCTTTTCAATATCAGTATTAACATAATTATAAACAATTTTACAGATTACGTATTTATATTTAGCAAAATAAAAAAAAAATTCTTTTCATTTAAAAAAACATAATTTATAATTCTTAATAATAAGTTTATGTTTTGTCTACTTCCTGTTCCGTGTCAACAAAGCTGTTTCATTTGCCGTGCTTACATGTGCGAGACATGCGAAACAAAATCTTGTAATGTCTTTCGATAGTGGGGGAAAAAAGGTAAATTTAACGTTGCAGAATAGCAGGATTAGGAGACGAATGATGTTAGGTTTGGGTTTATTAGACCAACAGCTAACAAGAATGAGTGGCCAGCACAAAGCATCCCAAACATTTCCTAAGCAGCGTATCTTATCTTATAAACTACAGAAGTTACTTCAGAAAAAAAAAAAGAAGATGATTACGTCCTACGTGTCATGCATCTAGTCATGCATGTTAACCAATGACTTAAATTCTGCCAAGTCACTAGTTATCCTGGCTGGCTAAGGCAACCCATTTCATGCTCTAAAAGCAATAGGGAAGAAGGAGCAAATTATACAAATTAGTTCTAGCAAATGGATGAGGATGTGAGTTTATCTCCTAAAAATATCTTCAAATCATCAGAATGTCTTAGGCATTTCCTCGGCATATTCTCACATGACCTAAGCTCATGAATGTCTTTAGTAGTTTTTGTTAGATTTAAACTCATGTCAATATATTTCTCGTAATCACATTTTAATATATTCTGTTGTTCTTTGAAAATGTTTCTATACATACCAACAAAGAGACACTTCAGTACAACAGAGACACTTCAATACAACAAAGAGACACTTCACTACAACTAAGAGACACTTTACTACAAAACACCAGAATGTCAATTATACATAAAATACTTGTTTATAAATTACGAATGCATTAATATAACAGAAAGACACCAGCACTGAAATATTCAATAGTCAATAGGGAGAAATATATATAATTTTTTCCCAAGGAACACGAAACAGGTTGCCTGAATCAGCCAGAAAAACAACGCCTTGGTTGAGTTTCAGTCACTAAATAGAGTGTGGAGATCTATTTGAAGAAACCTTTTGAATCTTATAAGACATGTAGGCTAAAGTAAACAGGGGCGTAGCTATGAATTTTCCATCATTTGGGGGCTCTGAGGGGTTTGACCTCTTTAAAGACCGTTGTATTTTGCGTAATATTTAATATTTAATGTAAAAAATACTTTTTTAGGGCCTCCCTCAAGTGGGGACTCTTGGGGATTTTCAAATTCTCCCCCTCCCCCCCCCCCACCCCAAGCTACTACACTGAATGTTAAGCTGTTCCAATAACAACATTCTCATGTTGATTTTCACACCTATATCGCCGGACACACTTATATCATTGTTGATCATTTCTATTTTCTTGTACTTATATGAAACTTGAAATGTCAATCTTTGTCTCTATCGATTTCTTAGGTTCTAAACATTTCATTCATACAACAAAGAAAGACGCAGAAAATGCCAGACTGCGGCCAAAGTCTAACAAGTGACTCGTCTACACTGTTAATGCAAAAGAAGCTTTCAAAGCCTGCTCAAATGATTCGAACCGTTGGTCTTCCATAAAAATGTGTTCACAGTACTAGTGGAAAGAAAGCAGCACTAAGAAAATATATAATAGCAGGTTCTCATTGAGAAACTAGCCAGCTGATTTTGTAAGATGTTAACAACGCGGCTCCACATAAGCCTCTCTCTCTCTCTCTCTTACATTTTCAACATACTATCACAAAGGCTTAAGGTTTATGTTACAAAAAATCTTTTTTCATTCATCCATAGTCTTCTGTTTTAACTTAATTCTATGTTTTATTTGACTTTTTGGCTTCAACAATGTTAAGAACTTAAAAGATCTTTATGGCAAAGTCAAAACCACAAGAGAGATAAAGCTGTAGTTGACAAGGTGATGTCTTCACCACAGCAACAGACTACTTTGACTTTACCAAACAGTAGGCATGTATTCATTATCATAACAAAAAATGTTTGTATTGTAAAATGTTTTACATTTTTTCGGTTGTTCCTTCAGAGTTGAAGATAATCTACTTCCTAGTCCGAGCCTCCCTCAGGACGATGGGGGATGGCAGCGGGCAGGGTATGAACCCGGGGCAATCTGGACGACCGAACGACAGTCCAGCGAGTAAGTCAAACGACTAATATCTTATCACATGTTTGTAAATGTTTGACATGTTTCGGATGTTCCTTCAGAGTTGAAGATAGTTTACTTCTAAGTCCAAACCTCCCGCAGGACGACGGAGGATGGGAGCGGGCAGGGTTTGAACCCGGGACCATCGATAAATCCGAACGACAGTCCAGCGTGCAAACCGCACGACCAGGCAGCCATAATTCAATGTCATCTAGTCCAGAACAAAAGCGAGAATCCAATAGACAGTAGTGTAAGCTTTTTTAAGCTTGCTTCGGTACTTTTCCAAAAGTCACCATGCAGAATCCAAATCACGTAAAACTGTTTAAAAAAATAATTAGCCGGTCTCAAAGGATTAAGTTAATTTGCATCATAATTATAATCAATGTAACCCTAGATCATCAAATGAGCCACAAGGTTTGAATTCGTAATAATCCATGGACGTCAAGGTTCATTAATTATTGTGCAAATACATTCTAAGACTCTGTTTTTGTGTCGGCGTTGGCTTGTTGACTTTGATTCAAAGTTCACACGAGACGAGTGTTTCCTGTCCAACTCAGGAAGAGTCCCCTGCATGTTTGTACATCAAATACAAACTAAAGTTCAAAGTTTGATACGTACGAAGTAACTCGTTTGTTTGAGAAGATTTGTTTGTTTTTAAATTCTGACGCCTCCGGGAACATATTTGCCCAATAATTAAAGATGGCGCGTGTCTGTCTCTACGCATGACTGGTTACTGGAAAGTCCCATTACTTGATTAAAACAAATTATTTACAAGGAAGGTACATCAACGAAGTTTTTATTCAAAGATGTAGAACCATTACATTTTTTTTAAAGATTCTAATAAAAGTGTTCGATTATGATCAGGGAGTATACAACTGTAATTAAATAATGAAAGTCTTGTGTAAATAGTTAGTAAAAAAATGTACATCTTTTTAATCATGAATTTCTATAGCGAATATGGTCATTACGAACTAACAACAAGTTTAAAAGAAAATGTTTTTTATAATGGGCCTAGTTCTATAGCTGTAGGCAGAATAGTATGTCGTAAACGATAAGACTCTCACGGTACCAAGAAGAAGAAATACTTTGAAGATACTATATATAGGCATAACGTTCTAAGTGGGTAATAGTATAGAAATTGGCTTAATGATAAGGCTCGTACTGAATATTCAGAGTTAGGTGACATGTTGTAACTTCTCTGAGATATTAGCATTAAGTGAAATATTAGAACTTGTACTGAGACTTTGAATCTAAGAGGTATAATCTACCAGGCACTGAAATTTGAGAGTTGAGCGATACGGTATAACTCCAGAGACCACATAGGTCTGAGTCCTGTTATAATTTGTATCTAGAATGTAAAGGATAAAGGTATGATCTAACGTGTACTGAGGACTGTGAATAGATTTAGGATCGAACTCATTACTGCTAGCTTTAGTCTGAGACAGGACATTTCCGAAGCATGAATTACAGTTCAGGACTTGTGTTGATAGAGACGCCAGGGAACAAGAGCAGTCTCGTTTTCGTCTCTACTGTTGGGGTCGTCAGTCAGGCTGTCCTTGACATTGTGCTCTTGGTAAACTTGGACGTACTGGGAGAACTACTAGGGCTAGCCGGCATTGCTGCGAATGTAATCGTCATACGAGTCTTTGTGCTTGAGGGCTTTAAAGACGGCGTTAATATCAGCTTGGTGTCGTTGGCCTTGAGCGACCTCGGCGCATTGATCACCCTCCAGCTGTACAACGTGATGGTGAACCCTTGGTTGGCGGAGGCGGACCTGCCATTTCTTCCTTTGGAGGTTCAAAGCCTGTACGCTTTCTACCCCCACAACTACTTCTCTAGAGTGAGGGGTTTTGTCACGGCGTTCGTTACTCTCGAGCGCTGCCTCTGCGTGGCCTGGCCGCTGAAAGTCAAACAGGTGCTGACCAATAGGGTGTCTTTGGCCTGCAACGCCTCCATCTACCTGATAATGGTGCTGAATGTTAGCCCGAACTACATCATGACCTACTGCGACTGGAAGTTCGTCAAGTCCAGGAACAGGACGCTCTACGGAATACTCTACCGCCCGAACAAAGACCTGGTCTTTAGTTATACCTACTTCGTGACGGATTTCTTCATTCCTTTCTTCGCCTTCTTCATCGTTCTCTTCTGCACGATCGTCATTGTGATCACCTTGCGCAGCAATGCGTTATGGAAGAAATCGTTCTCCAGCGCGGGAGAAGCTACCGGAAAGGGAATCCCCGGAAAAGAACGGAAAGTCATGCTGATGATCTCGGCAGTCTCCTTCATCTTTATCGTGTGCTTCATTCCGTTCTGCGCGATTCTCACAGCGCGAGCACTGGTCCCCGGAATGGGAATAAATGGAACGTATTGGAACTTGGTCCTCTTGGTTGGCTCGGTGGCGTTTTTCATGGAGACGGTTAATTGCAGTATAAGCATTGTGGTGTACTTTAAGATGAGTTCAAAGTTTAGAGCGAGAATCTTGGAGATGTTCACTTGGGTGTTTGGAAACTCAGACGAAAAATGTTAAAAAATATTAAAACTTTTTTATACAAATTTTATTTGATGCAAACATAAGCCATGCATTTGAAAATATTTCTTTTTTTTTTTTTTAATATTTTGTTTTATGTGCAAGATTTTCGTGTAAAAAAAATGTAAATCTTTTTTTTTTTCAAATCTTATTTGATGCAAACATAAGCCATGCATTTGAAATTTTTTAAAAATATTTTTTTTATGTGCAAGATTTTTGTGTAAAGTTGGAGGGAAAAAAAAAGAAGACGAATAAACTACAAAAATTGATTATCGATCTGTCATTGAAGTATGGCATTCTTGAGAATATCAAACTGCATAGCAGCGATCTCCAGAACAGAAAACTACATAGCAGCGATCTCCAGAACAGAAAACTACATAGCAGCGATCTCCAGAACAGAAAACTACATAGCAGCGATCTCCAGAACAGAAAACTACATAGCAGCGATCTCCAGCGAACAGAAAACTACTTAGCGGTAGCGTATAGAACAGCAACCGACAGAGTTCTAACCTATAAAACAACCAACGACATAGCACTAACACCTATAATAGCAAACTATAAAGCAGTAGTCTCTAGAACAGCAAACTATAAAGCAGTAGTCTCTAGAACAGCAACCTACGTAGAAGTAACCTCTAGAAGAAGAATACATAACACTAAACCCTAGAACAGCAAATTACAGAGCAGTACTATCTAAAACAGCAAACTACAGAGCAGTGGCATCTACAGCAGCAAACAACACAAAATCAACCTGTAGAAATGCCCGCTACAAAACAGTGATCTCAAGAACCGGTTAATCAACAGTATGACCTTTTTTGACACTATTCTAGTCAAAATCTTGGCTGTTGTGTACTTATTAATTATCCTATTAACAATGAAAAGCATTTATATAAAAATTGGGGGGGGGGGGGGAACGACCTGAATTCGAATAAATGGTTGAAGCCCCATCAAGCCGACATTGTGACCACTCTGCTAGTGAAGTTCTAAAGAACACAGAAGATTGTAGAGTTGTGTATTGTTTGTATAGTCTCGTCGTATTTCCTGTTTGTGTTCACTAAGACTCAGCTATATCTGTCAAGTACATATTCTTTCCTTTGAGATACCAAACAAAATAATTAATTACCGAATGATAAATTAACTAATTTTTTAATATTATTGATTCTTGTGTTGTTAGGTAAATGAAATTGTGCAAATTTTAGATGGATTCCAGATTGGGTGTCGGAGAAATAAACCTGTAAAAATGATTTACCAGACAGACAGAAAGACAGAATGAGTTGATAAAAGCTTGGTAAAAAAAAAATAATTCTCAAAAGAGTTCTTCTATACTCCACGTACAACTTTTTCTGTAACTATTTTTTTGTCTTTGAAACATGATTAAAACCTTAATACATTCTATAAGCTCATACACGAATGTTCTTTAATTTCTATGTTACGATCATCAATAGTGCTAGATGTTACAATCAAACTTGATGTCAAGATGTCACGTTGAAGCACATTTAATGATCGTAATTGCCAAGGATCTTGAAATCGTCTTTAATAAGATGATCGTATAGAAGTAGCTAGATCTAGTTGATAATACGATCATTCAGAATATTGCCAGTTGATATTAGAATCATCTAGAAGTTGCCAATCGCAAAGTCGATCTAAGTATGTTACTATATTCAATGAAGAAACTTCTCTTCGTCTAAAACAATTACTTTAATTCAAAACTTGGAAAAGCTATTCACAAATAATTACAATGGTTAAATGTTCTTGAATATAACAGAATAAATATAATTCTGCTAAATAAATGATCTACACAATAATGTAAAATATACGTCTGAATCCTAACAGGTTCCGTACGACACTGGCGGTAATCTAGAATCTTTCCCCGGGTATAGCGTTGTCACGTGTCAAACATCCCCTCGTTGCAATGCCAACCAATAAATGCAGCTTAATGTACAATAATTAATATTTCAAAACCAATCATATTTATTCTGACACATAGCTCTGCCGCGTGATGGAATTCCCCGAGCTAACTAGTTCTGACTGGTAACCTTGGGCGGCTGTGTACGTGACATTCTATGTTTTTTTCTTTAAAAATATTTTCTTATAATAAATACAAAGAAAAATAAAATTGTGAAACGGCTTGTTATAATTCTTAAACGTTCTGTTTTATAAATGCAAGGTAAACAAACTCGAAAATGTCAAAGAATTAAAATACTACTTTATATTCTTTATATTCTTTCAAATTGATAAGAACCAAAGATGCTGTCTACATTTGTGGAACAAATTATTAGTAAAACAAATAAACGCCAAATAAATATATTTTTAAAATCCTTATAATAGTTTTAGTTTCAAGTTATTTATCAAGAAATGATCAACAATAGAAGTTATTATCAAGTTTATGATTTCCTGAGATAAATTTTCAGCATTATTTTTTGAGACAGCTTGAACAGTTTGTAGACGAAAGGTTCAGAGACGATCAGGCTTCCGAAGAGGCAAACAGAGACGTCCTGGTATAACTTAGCGCCGCACTTTCATGGAGGACCTCAGAGCAATGTAAATGTAGTAGTTAGCATACGAGTTAAGTGTAGAAGAAGAGGACAAAGAGGCTTACATCCATCGAGTTAAGTGTAGAAGAAGAGGACAAAGAGGCTTCCTTCCACCCATCGTAACAGGCAATGTTAGGTCTTTACAAAATAAGATGGAAGAATTAACAGGTTGCTGTGAACATCTGTATCAATTTAGAGAGTGTTTCTTAATGTGTTTCACTGAAACCTGGCTCAATGATACTGTTATGATCTCTCCTACTATCCAGGCTCCCTTCAAACTGCACCACACGACACAGCGAACTTAAAGAACATCACAACTCAGGGCTCCAAAGTATCAGTCAATTTAATTTCAAATACATCACAATTGGCAACAACATTAACAGTCTTTACAAAAACCTAGTCTTGCTCCGCCTGACTATACACACCATGCTGGTTCTCGCCTCGTACTGGTCACATAGCGAGGTATCGTGAAGTCTCGTCTTTCTAACACACTCGCTCTTATATAGTGTCTCTACTGGCCTCGAACCTTCTTGACCACTCCTGTTGATCACTTTCGCCGTGACCTGCGTGCGTAATATTTACGACACTGGTCCTTGCCGAACTGGCGTGTACTGTCACTGGTCTCGGTTGACCGCTCGTCCTGCGCTAGACTGTGGCGATTTGGGTAGGCTAAAAACGCACAGCACTATCCCCATCTGTGTCACCACCAAGGTTTACAACAATACGATACCGGACTCTTCTGTTGATCTCGATACATTTTACGTTTATAGAGCAGACAGAACAATGAATAGTGGGAAGTCAAAAGGAGGAGGACTCGCAATCTATATAAACAAGGAATACTGCAACGCCAATAATGTGAACAAGGAATACTGCAACGCCAATAATGTGAACATCAGGAATAAAATGTGTGACCCTAACATTGAACTTATGTGTGTCACACTTAGGTCTTACTACTTGCCTAGCGAATTCACACAGGTGTGTGTTATTGTTGTGTACATACCACCGACGGCTGAAACAGCGATGTGCTTCACAATGTAGAATCAAAACACCCTTATAAGCTTTATAAGCATCTCAATACACCCAAAACATATGCACGAGTCCACTTTGTACATTTCTCCTCGGCTTTCAATACCATACAGCCACATCTAATGATAAACAAACTGATTAACTTAAATGTCAGCCCTTACGTACAAGCATGGGTTCTAAACTGTTTAACCCAACGTCCTCAGTATGTTACAACACCAAATCGTCAACTGGAGTACTATGTACGGGTGCTCCACAAGGTTGTGTACTTTCTCCTGTACTATACACTCTTTACACTAATGACATAAGAAGCATCAATGACTCAGTCAAACTCATTAAATTTACTGATGATACTGCCATAGTCGGGTCTTATTTCAGAAGACGAAACTCAGCACAATTACAATTCAAAAAAGAAAAGAAAGCAGGGGGAGGTGTTTCCGGCCATAATCGACAATATAAAACTGAGAACAAATTAACGGGCGTAGCTTGTGTGTACTGCTAGTATTTAGTATGATAAAATATGAAAACATCATTTGAAATGTCAAAAGTATGAGCGTTCTAAAAGATAATGAAACAAATTTAAAACAAGGTTACAAAGACAATTTGTGGTGGAAACGCAAACTCTAAATCGGCCCCCGACGTGGTCCACCTAGAGTCTTCAACAGGATTCGATCAAACGATTCCTATGCACCGATTCGGACTGACAAGACAGTAGATTTTAATAGCCCAGATTTACTGTTTATTGACAAATAAAATATTGCAACCATCATTGATATCATTGTACCACTATCCTATAATATAAGGGAAACTGAAATTGAAAAACAAATTTAAAAAAAAATGAGAACCTCAACTTAGAGATTAAGCGACTATGGAAGTTATCGAAACAATATTGTTGTATCAGACGAGGGTGATAATGACAACTGACGTCAAAGATACCTTCAAGTCCTCTCAAATCCCTAACAATATTCTCGTTACATGTCAGAGAGCGGTACTGCTGCAGAGCTGCCACATCACCAGAAAATTCCTCAATGGACACTGTTAAATAGACTTCAGTTGTTTTTTTTTCTCTCTTTTGAATCTAGACCCTGGCAGTGCCAGAGAACAAATAAGTTCATTTATAAACTAATAATATTAATTTCATTTATAGTATTCTGTTAACAAACATCATGTAAGCTCAAGGCTCTAAGGTAACAAACATAAACATGAGCGTTAAAAGGACAAACTGGTTGTTACCTGTCGTTGACGCGTAGCACCAAAGTACTGGTAGTCAGCTAAACCGTTAAAGGCGTAATATATCTTCTCTAAAAGGTAGTCGACGTAACAGAGGCGCCCCACGGAAACGCTTGAAGACCAACTTAGGCGTCAACTTTCCGTGGCTGACATAGAAGAGAGCACCTGGTTGCATGCGGCCTCAGAACGAGACAGCTGGAGACAGGGCCGGATCTAGCCATTGTGGTGCCTTATGCGAAACTGATTGCGCGGGGCCTAGTCTAGGTGAGAAAAAGGATAGTAAGTAAAAATGAAGATTTTGTTTTAGAAAATAAATTCGGCTTTGCATTGTATTCATACTTTTCAAGTGCAAAATTGCGATCAAGTTAACTTTACTTTACGAATCTTGCAACCTATGGCATATTTATGCCAGTGACTATAAAAGTAAATACCGTACTGGAACTTCCGGTTATGGGGAAAATTTGTCCGATCATTACATTTTATTACATGAAAGTTGACATTGCCTTTTTTTTTATCGCGCGTAGGAATGGCTTTTTCCACAATGAAAGACACATACAAATGATAATTTTGTCTATTGTTCATGAGATTTTTATGAGTTTTCAGGAGATTTAAATTGGTGCAGGACATTTCCAAAAATTTTTCGAATATATTTTAAAATTAATAATTACACATATAATTAGCGCGTGGCCTATGAAAGCGCGGGGCCCACTGCGACCGCATAGGTTGCAGTGGCCTATGACCGGCCCTGGCTGGGGGTCACTCACGAAGGCCGCAGGATACACATTTGAGACCAAAAGAAAATCTGCTGTCGAGGACAAACGCAGACGGCGAAAAGAAAATCTAAATCGACCACCTGCGGACAATGGTTATGCTTGCCTTGGCAAAAAATGTAGGTCACAGCTGGGACTGCGCAGCCACGGGAACTACTGTATCCCTCACTGATCTTTGGAATCGAAGACTAGCCATATTATTATTATATCTTAACTAATGAAACTTCAAATAACTTGAATAACTTCCTTGTGAACAAAGATAAATATAACTATATTTATAATATAGACAAAAATCTAGTTGATATAAAAAAAATAAGTATACAAATAATAACAAGGTTACAAAAGACAGTTTGTGTGGAAACAGCAAACTCAAAATCGGCCCCCGCAGTGGTCCACCCAGGCAGGCTTCAATATTTTCAGAAAGAACATTCGAATGAAATTATATCAAAGACAAATGAGAGATAAGAATGGAGAAAGAAGGTTAACAGATCTTGTGTAGTGCCCCAACGGTCCAGCAGATCAAAAGATAGGTGAAAGTGAATGTAACGTGAACCTGGCCTAACTAGTTCCCCTTTCAGACCTTGTGGTCTATAGGGCAGATGATGCAAAGTTCATGTTTTTGTGGCTAACGGTTAACGAGGGTGTCATGTAGCCAGCACAACGACCAACCGCCTTTACTTTTCCCCAACTAATATCAGGTACCCATTAGAGCTGAGTGGACGCCCAAAGATTCCAAAGTTAAAAATCCCATTCTTCACCAGGATTCGAGCCCGGGACCCCGGTTCGGAAGCCAAGAGCTTTACCGCTCAGCCACCGCACCTCCCCTGGCCTAACTGATGTCTTATAATTGATCTAATTGTTTTGAAAAATGTTCAATCTCTTATTCGAATCCCATAAAAAAAAAATAAAAAAATCCGCAATAAAAAAAAAAGTTCATGAAAATGAAGTTTGCAAGATTACTATTTTTTGAATTAGGTCTAACTTATAATGCATACTAATTAGCTTTTTCTTTTTAAAAAACTGCTTACATAACTGATTTTTAAAATTAGATTTTTCGCTTTCAGAAAAAAAAAAGTAGCCGTTGCATCACAACTTTGAATGGTCTAAAATATTGTGATGTCGGATTTTCAATATCTTTTCTAGTTTACGAGATCTAAACGGGACAGACGGACAGACGGACAGACATTTCACACAAAACTAATAGCGTCTTTTCCCCTTTCGGGTGCCGCTAATAATAATAATAATAATAAATATTAAAAAAAAAAATTTTTTTACCTTTACTTTTACCTATGCCTCAGTCTATTGGGCCGCTGGGGCACCATGCAAGACTAGTCGACCGTCTTTCTCCATTCCTCTCTGTCTTTTGCCTTAGTTAGAACCTCTTTCAATGACCGCCCGTCCATTATTTTATGTTGTCCTCCCATCGCTTCAGTCTGATTTTGGTGCCGAGGGCTAAGCCTTTGTCTTTCCATATTATTTTAAGTTTTGAAAGGGCTGCTGTGGACTGTGCTAGTCGGGCCAGTAGTTTCAGGTTTCGTTCCCTCATCTGAGACATTAGCTCCAAGGAATTTGAAGCTGCTAACTATTACGATAGATAGTTGAAAGTACACAAACTTGAAATAAGAACATTTAAGATCATAACATTTTTAATCAGCCATCCTGACTACCAGAGCAGTGTCCCCTATACATCGGCACAACTCTTTCTACTATATACAGTATCCCTAAAAGGGGGGGGTAATATACAATATTATGTGAGTTACTGAAAGGGGCGTAACATTCCATCAACACTAACACTAGTCAGCTTTTCACCTCTAATACTGATGCCCCTGTTTTCTATTGTTATTTTAATGTTGTTTTTAAATATATTTATTTTTTGTTAACGAAATGCGACATAAATGACATATTCAACAATTTTATTTCCGGCTGGCAAAACGCAATCCAACACAACTTTTATTGTAGATTGACCTGCAATATCTCTGATTCAAATACCTGTTGCCTAATATCAACGCACATTATCTGATTTAGCACCCCAAGCCCTCCCCGTATCCAGCCAAACAAACTTTGTAGAAAGATTAGCCGATTTTATGCTTGACTAGTTAATCATGAACTTCTCTCCCTTTCAGAAGGTCTTATAATCAATAATATCTTTGCATCTTTTGTTAATCTACCTAGGGGCTGTACTGAAAGCCCCATTACTTTGATTTCGTAAGGTAGGCGTTCATTGGCTCTGCTATATCATAAGTCAAACTTGATGGATACGTTGGGTAGGTAGAAAGCATAGAATAGACTGCAAACACTTTGGATGGCTTGTTGTGGACAAGACAAACAGGCCAAGAAAAATGAGGTAACATTTAAACTTCATTTTCTAAAATGTACAATCCTTTAGAAGATATAAACATGAACAAAGTCAATAAGTGATTTTTACTGTTGCTAAACTAACCTTCACTGTTACTAAACTAATCTTCACTGTTACTAAACTAATCTTCACTGTTACTAAACTAATCTTCACTGTTACTAAACTAATCTTCACTGTTACTAAACTAACCTTCACTGTTACTTAACTAATCTTCACTGTTACTAAACTGATCTTCACTTTTACTAAACTAATCTTCACTGTTATTAAACTAATCTTCACTGTTACTAAACTAATCTTCACTGTTACTAAATTGATCTTCACTTTTACTAAACTAATCTTCACTGTTACTAAACTGATCTTCACTGTTACTAAACTGATCTTCACTTTTACTAAACTAATCTTCACTGTTACTAAACTGATCTTCACTTTTACTAAACTGATCTTCACTTTTACTAAATTGATCTTCACTTTTACTAAACTAATCTTCTATTTTACTAAATTGATCTTCACTTTTACTAAACTGATCTTCACTGTTACTAAACTGATCTTCACTTTTACTAAACTAATCTTCACTGTTACTAAACTGATCTTCACTTTTACTAAATTGATCTTCACTTTTACTAAACTAATCTTCACTGTTACTAAACTGATCTTCACTGTTACTAAACTGATCTTCACTTTTGCTAAACTGATCTTCACTTTTACTAAACTAATCTTCAGTGTTACTTTCACTGTTACTAAACTAATCTGCACTGTTACTAAACTAATCTTCACTGTTACTAAACTAATCTTTACTGTTACCAACTAATCAAACAAAAAGGAAAGGTGGGGCGAAATTTTAACTTAATTGCATAGAAGCTTATTTATGTATCAAATCTAATTTATTACTGTTCTTTGCCTCTATATTTAAACCAGTAATGTCACTATACAATAGCTACGCCCCTTGATTTATATTGATAATTATGGCCGGAGCACCCCCTTCCTTGCCATTTTTGTTTTTGTTTTTCAATTGTATTTAAGCCAAGCGGGGATGACTAGTTTAAAACTTTCAATTAGATTTTAATTAAATACTATTAAAAATATATATATATATGTCTTAACAATAAAACTATATACCCTTGCAATAAACAGATATCAGGTAGGGTCCATGACATGCATTCTCCAGACAGGGAGTCAAAGAATGGCTCAAACATTTGATCTTATTATTTCCCAGGTATCTCCCATGAATGGAAGCAGTAAGTCAGACCTGTCTGATGTGTCAGACCACGACAGGTCCGGAATCCGCGGTGTCTTTACTGATTTCGCGGAGAAAACGTCAGTGAGCGGGATTCCTTTCATTCGAGACTCCACGTCCAAAATAGTTACAGGCATATGGTCAGTTCTACTGATAGCCGCCATTGGAGCCATGATCTATCACTTATACAGGTAACGGGTGTCGATTACTGTGAGAGTTAACTGTTCTTTGTTTGGTTTTCCTAATACTTGATTGAATTGTATACACATACTGTCAAAACAGCACACTATTTTTTCCTTGGCACAGTCTGCGAAACAGCTCACAGCTCAGCAGCAATAAAGCTGGCTAGAAGAAGAAGAATGCACGTACAGTGATGGAATAAACTTGTATTATAAGTACTACCACAAACTAAACATTTTTACAAGAGTCACAAATAATTTGCCAAAACGTCACATACAAAAATATAATATGGAGCCTCGTTATCAACGAACTGTCCTAGTGACGACGTTCTTTAAGGAAGTGTCTATCTGACAATCAGAAGAAATAGTCGAGGATAATGAGAGAAGGAGTTTTAAAAATTAAGAAATAAGCAAATCGCATATAAAAGGGTGAGAGAAAGGGTGAGTTTTACGAAGAGTTGAGAGACGGAGAGAGAGAGACAGAGATTCAGAGAGAGAGAGAGTCAGAGAGACAGACAGAGAGAGAGAGAGAGAAAGAGACAGAGAGACAGACACAGAGAGACAGAGAGAGAAAGAGACAGAGAGAGACAGACACAGAGAGACAGAGAGAGAGTCAGAGAGAGAGAGTCAGAGAGACACAGAGAGAGAGAGAGAGAGAAAGAGACAGAGAGAGACAGAGAGAGGGTCAGAGAGAGAGACAGACACAGAGAGACAGAGAGAGAGACAGACGCAGAGAGACAGACACAGAGAGACAGAGATAGAGTCAAAGAGAGAGACAGAGAGAGACAGACAGAGAGAGACAGACACAGAGAGACAGAGAGAGAGACAGACACAGAGAGACAGAGAGATATAGATAGATATAAAGAGACAAACTGAGAGAGACAGAGAGAGTAAAAAAAGGTACAAAGCCAATCACAAAAATGAAAGAAATAGGAGAGATAATAAAGAGAGCGAGGGAGAGAAAGAAAGAAGTAGAGAAATATTAACAATACGTGGATGATAGGATGATAAGAAATACCACAAGCATGAGGAAACAGAAATGGAAATCTTGAAGTGGGAGGCAAAAGGTTGAGGAAAATGTAAAGAGGTGGAAAAGGGGTAAAGAGAGAGAGAGAGAGACACAGAGAGAGAGAGAGAGAGAGAGAGAGAGATGAAGACAATAAGAAAGTAAGTTGCTAAGTAAACGCGGATACAAGTAAATAAGGTATTGTTTAGGACTGACTAAAGAACAATGATTTGTTAATTATTATTATATGATTCGATATTAGAGTAGATTTGACATGCTTCATGTCACTACTAGTAGGTGACATTTGCTTGTGCGTGTTAGTGTAATTAAAGATGTCCTGTTTCACTTCAGCTGGTGTACTACTTTTTAGCTCGTAAGTCTTCATTCAGCACAGCACAACAAATATTAATAGTAATCGAGTAAGACCTTGATCAGCAGATGATATTTATTTCCAATAAAATTAAATAACAATTCAATGGCCATTCCAGCCACAGAGAGATACATATTATGCTTCGCGAATCCAATTACACAACTGAATACCTAATCACAGAATCACCTACGTTAGACATCCTTACAGCTTCAGAACCTGGCGACTACTGCCCCTTGACCATGTGATTAACACCCCACAATTCAACTGTGGATTCTTGTCTCTCAGGTGAAACGCAAATATAGAGTTTACTTCATGCTTTTCAACTAACACATTCCCAATAGCTATACATAATGATGTGACACTTATAACTTCATTAGTTAGATTACCATTACAGTTAAATCTTCATTCCCAATAGCTATACATAATGATGTGACACTTATAACTTCATTAGTTAGATTACCATTACAGTTAAATCTTCATTCCCAATAGCTATACATAATGATGTGACACTTATAACTTCATTAGTTAGATTACCATTACAGTTAAATCTTCATTCCCAATAGCTATACATAATGATGTGACACTTATAACTTCATTAGTTAGATTACCATTACAGTTAAATCTTCATTCCCAATAGCTATACATAATGATGTGACACTTATAACTTCATTAGTTAGATTACCATTACAGTTAAATCTTCATTCCCAATAGCTATACATAATGATGTGACACTTATAACTTCATTAGTTAGATTACCATTACAGTTAAATCTTCATTCCCAATAGCTATACATAATGATGTGACACTTATAACTTCATTAGTTAGATTACCATTACAGTTAAATCTTCATTCCCAATAGCTATACATAATGATGTGACACTTATAACTTCATTAGTTAGATTACCATTACAGTTAAATCTTCATTCCCAATAGCTATACATAATGATGTGACACTTATAACTTCATTAGTTAGATTACCATTACAGTTAAATCTTCATTCCCAATAGCTATACATAATGATGTGACACTTATAACTTCATTAGTTAGATTACCATTACAGTTAAATCTTCATTCCCAATAGCTATACATAATGATGTGACACTTATAACTTCATTAGTTAGATTACCATTACAGTTAAATCTTCATTCCCAATAGCTATACATCATGATGTGACACTAATAACTTCATTAGTTAGATTACCATTACAGTTAAATCTTCATTCCCAATAGCTATACATAATGATGTGACACTTATAACTTCACTAGTTAGATTACCATTACAGTTAAATCTTCATTCCCAATAGCTATACATAATGATGTGACACTTATAACTTCATTAGTTAGAATACCATTACAGTTAAATCTTCATTCCCAATAGCTATACATAATGATGTGACACTTATAACTTCATTAGTTAGATTACCATTACAGTTAAATCTTCAATCCCAATAGCTATACATAATGATGTGACACTTATAACTTCATTAGTTAGATTACCATTACAGTTAAATCTTCATTCCCATCACAATTCCTGTGGAGTGGCTTGATTTAATTAGAGTGAAAAGTTTGGTTTGATTCTATGAGATCACGTCTCTTAAAATCCGACAGAATGTTAGGTTGTCTGGATTTCTTAATGAAACTACGTCGCGTGAAATCCAACAGAATGTTAGGTTGGCTGGATTTCATATTGAAATTACGTCGCGTGAAATCCGACAGAATGTTAGGTTGTCTGGATTTCTTAATGAAATTACGTCGCGTGAAATCCAACAGAATGTTAGGTTGGCTGGATTTCATATTGAAATTACGTCGCGTGAAATCCGACAGAATGTTAGGTTGTCTGGATTTCTTAATGAAATTACGTCGCGTGAAATCCGACAGAATGTTAGGTTGGCTGGATTTCATACTGAAATTACGTCGCGTGAAATCCGACAGAATGTTAGGTTGTCTGGATTTCTTAATGAAATTACGTCGCGTGAAATCCGACAGAATGTTAGGTTGGCTGGATTTCATATTGAAATTACGTCGCGTGAAATCCGACAGAATGTTAGGTTGTCTGGATTTCTTAATGAAATTACGTCGCGTGAAATACGACAGAATGCTAGGCTGGATGGACTTCATAATGAAATCTCGTCGCGTGAAATAATATTTTGCATATATACAATTTGTTTTATAAACATTTACATGTATTATTATTATAATCTCCATGGATTGAACCAGTTCGTCTCGTTCTGCTCTAGTAAATCTGTCCTACATCTCAGACCACTGCCACAGTGCTAGGAAATGAAGAAAAAAGATTCTTGCTTCACGAACCATGTCATTATAGGAGTAAACAAAGCTTCTTGCAATATCCTCTACTCCGCAGAGGTTGGAAGGAGGGAGGGTATAGAGGGGGGAGGAGGAGGAATAGAGAGACCCAGAGAATAAGTAAGATGTAAGAGGTATATAGAATTTGACGGTGCAGTATAACTGTCAATGCCGATGACGATTGAATGAGTTAAGAGCATTCAATCGATAAACACTTGGCACAGATATGATTTTACAAGATTATTTTAATGAGTTCCACTTATTGGCATAATTATTTTCTTTTTAAAACGTCTTCTCATGCATTAGAAAGAAAAAAAAAACAACAATCACATCTACTAAATGAAAAGACCTCTGGAGATTGTTATAGATGCTTATTAATACAGCATACTCTTATATTAACTTTAAAATACGAGTCTATTAATGAAAAAAAAAACGTTATGACGAATCTATTGACATTGTTACGGAAAAAGTCTAATAACTATTTCAAGTTCAAACTGTGATCAAATTACATGAAATGATGGGCTACATCAGGCTACATCAGTCTACAACAGAACTAATGGGGTTAGGATTTTAGAGATTATGAGATAAATAGATGTCTAATTTTAATCACTTTAAATTGATTTCAGTAATATTCAAAGCGCCTTAAATTACTATTACAAGTAGTCAGACGACCCTAAGTAAAAGTAAAGAGTTTCCCCTAACAGACCTTGCGATCAATGAGACAGACGATGTTAAGGTCATCTGTTTCTATGGTCAACGGTTAACGAGCAGGGTATAATGTGACCAGCACAACGACCAACCGCCTTTACTTTCCCCAACTCAAGTCAGGTACCCATTAGAGTTGGCTGGACTAAGGGGCGCCCTAATAAACACGAAACTCAAAATCCCGGTCTTCACCGAGATTCGAACCCAGGACCCCAGGTTTTGAAATCAAGCGCTTAATCACTCAGCCTTTTAAGACGACCGTTTGACCCTTTTTTATTTTTTTCTCTCTCCAGCCTGTTTGCAAGATATTTTGACTACACGAAACACGCTGAGATAGACATGAGCTTTGCCGTATTGACGTTTCCGGCCATAACAATCTGTAACGTGAATATAATGAGATACTCCAAAGTAAGAAGTCAATATTCAATTGTGGACACTAACAAACTATTTATGTATACACATACTACTTTGATGCAATCTGTTTTCACGTGTAGGTCAGATATAGCGTAGAATCTCTTTCATTTTGAATGAACTTTTTTTAGATTTCATACAGACTTTCAAGCATGGCGTAAGCAAAAAAACAACAAATATACATTGCTAGTGGCAGATGACCGCTAACTTTAACTGTTAGATACGGACTGATTTTTAATCTGACAGAATTGTCCATCTTTCCCATTGCTACATTCTACACTGTTATGATAAAACTTCAATAACATCTTCGTTTGTATTTAGAACACCTTACTCTTGGTATACGATTCAAGAAGAATGCATGCTCTTTTTACTAAACACAAAATTAAAGTTTATAAAATAAAAAATTAATTGAATTTAATTGGGTCAAATCAACGATAGTATCGTTAATTAGGAAAACAAAGTTAATACCCACCATGCATTAGAAGCCCCATCAATGGAAGTTTTTTTTTTATCTGAAACAAATGCTTAAACATCAATTACATCTAATTGTTTGGTTTAGTTATAGAAATACTTTTCTCTTGACGGTATGAATTTAAATTTAAATTTCTTTTAACACTGTTGAATATATTAGTATAACCTTCCCTTATCTTTTGGACAGAATTAAATGACACCAATCTAGATTCGAACACAATGTCGGTATTAATTTTTGAATATGGTCTAACACATGGCCACAATGCCCTTCAACGATATAAAGCAGTGTTGAGCAAGCCACGGCCCGAGGGCACGTAACTATTCGGAACATCGAAATTCCTGCCAATTATAAAGTCGCCGAAGCTTAATTTCATTCAACCGGGATCAGTCGTTGTAGAAGGCTTGAACACTGAACAAAGAGCTATTGGTCTAAACTGCCCACAGGTAGTGACGTCGCAGGCCAGCGTTAAGGCCTTCTATAACGATTAGTCTCGATTCGACACGACGATTTTTCCTTTTTTTTTTCTCTTTCTGTCAAAAGTCACGCTGAAAGCTACAGTAGAGAAAGCAAAAAGAAAGGGGCGTCTAAAATAAAGTCAGCTGGACAGCGTAAAAAAAAATGGTCCGGCCTCTCTCTTGACATCCTGCTAAGGACAGCTGCTGACCAGCAAAAGGAGGAGGGGATTCACTAAGGCGAACATTCACAGCACCACTCAGACGAAAGTCAAGGAAAAGATAATGGTGATGATAATGACAGTGATTTCGAAGACGATGCTAATGATGATGTTGCGGCCCTAAACGTGAGACATCTGTCCACTCCAAAGTGTATATGCTACCCAGGCCTAAAAATGTTTGGGAACCATTGCTTTAGAGCGAACTAACAAACAAACATGATTTAATGTAACTCAAAACATTCTAAGCCCCAAGGTAACCAGTGCAGCTCTATGAATGTTTCATTAAAAACGATGTGTACTAATACAAATATGCTAATTAAGAGCGGATTAAAAGATGTTTTTCCAGCCCGGTTTTTAAGCTGTTTTGAGCTTTCGGTAAACCCGCCTTTATAAATTATAACAAAGGCACTAGGATTGCCTGTTAAATCATCGACAACCTATTGACAGACTTAGGGCTTGTTTGTTGTGAGGTGCCTGTAGACTCGAGTGGTTGTGAACAATTGTAACCAATTATGCAAGTTCTTAGTTGTGATGGCATTTAACGGGGTTAGTTGAACACGAATGATCGTCTCCCCCAGCACACCTACACAAACACGCCCACACAAACACACCAACACAAACACACCAACACAAATACACCCACAAAAACAGATCCACACAAACACACCCACACAAACACACCTACACAAACACACCCACACCAACACACCAACACAAACATACCTACAGAAACACACCAACATAAACACACCAGCACAAACACACCAACACAAACATACCTACAGAAACACACCAACACAAACCTACCAACACAAACTCACCAACACACCAACACAAACATACCTACACAAACACACCAACACAAACATACCTACAGAAACACACCAACAAAAACACACCAACACAAACACACCAACACAAACATACCTACAGAAACACACCAACATAAACACACCAACATAAAAACACCAACACAAACACACCAACACAAACATACCTACAGAAACATACCAACATAAACACACCAACATAAACACACCAACACAAACATACCTACAGAAACACACCAACATAAACACACCAACATAAACACACCAACATAAACACAACAACATAAACACACAAACACAAACATACCTACAGAAACACACCAACATAAACATACCACCACACACACACCAACACACCAACACAAACATACCTACAGAAACACACCAACATAAACACACCAACACAAACACACCAACACAAACATACCTACAGAAACACACCAACATAAACACACCAACATAAAAACACCAACACAAACACACCAACACAAACATACCTACAGAAACACACCAACATAAACACACCAACATAAACACACCAACACAAACATACCTACAGAAACACACCAACAAAAACACACCAACATAAACAAACCAACATAAACACACCAACATAAACACACCAACACAAACATACATCTACACATCCTACAACACAAATACACCTACACAAACACACATACACAAACTCACCCACACAAACACATCTACACAAACACATCTACACAAACACACCTACACAAACACACCAAAATAAACACACCCACACAAACACATTAACACAAACACATCTACACAAACACAACACAAACACACCAACACAAACATACCCACACAAACATATCCACACAAACATATCCACACAAACACACCAACACAAACACACCTACACAAACACACCTACACAATCACACATACAAAACACACCAACACAAACATACCTACAGAAACACACCAACATAAACACACCAACATAATCTCACCAACATAAACACACTAACACAAACATACCTACAGAAACACACCAACATAAACAAACCAACATAAACACACCAACATAAACACACCAACACAAACATACCTACAGAAACACACCAACATAAACACACCAACATAAACACACCAACATAAACACACCAACATAAACACACCAACATAAACACACCAACATAAACACACCAACATAAACACACCAACACAAACATACCTACAGAAACACACCAACATAAACATACCTACAGAAACACACTAACATAAACATACCTACAGAAACACACCAACATAAACATACCTACAGAAACACACCAACATAAACATACCTACAGAAACACACCAACATAAACACACCAACATAAACACACCAACATAAACATATCTAAACCTGAACGTCTTATGAAACACTAGCTGTGTCCATTGACCGGGCTAGAATGAGCAAGCAGCCATCTACACATCCTACAACACAAATACACCTACACAAACACACATACACAAACTCACCCACACAAACACATTAACACAAACACATCTACACTAACACAACACAAACACACGAACACAAACACACCTACACAAACACACCTACACAATCACACCTACAAAACACACCAACACAAACATATCTAACTTAACGCCTTATCAAACACTAGCTGTGTCCATTGACCGCGCTAGAATGGCAAACAGCCAATAATACTTCTGTCTGAAATCAAGTGGATGACTAAGCGAAAACAAAAAAGACCGGTTATGGACCAGTTCATTTCCAAAACTTAGGGAACAATTATGCAAACATATATATATACATGCAATTAATTAAATATTAGATTTATATATTTTTTTAAAAAGTATTGTCAAATTTATTCTCATTTGTTTGTAATTAATAAGTTATCATAATGGATTCCATATATGAAATCTCAGCAATACAGTCGATTTAAAGAGTTAACTATAAATTATAATTTTTCAAAATAATTAAAACATTTGATAGGTATTTTTGACAGGAAACATACACAATGGTCGTACGTAAGTAACGTATTATAGTCTTTATCCTAACGATATACCGTAATTAATTAAGATTACAAAGAAAGAGTAATGGCATTTCAATATTTTCTTTCTGATGCGTCCCAAAATGTTCAATATGTATGTATGTATGTATGAACGCTCTAAAATCAGAATGAAAAGGAAAAAAATAAATGAAGACTTCGGGATTATTTTTACTCTCTTTCTAGTCAAATAATCCGTAATCGTTTGCAACTTATTGGACTTGAGCTGAATGCACAACTTTGGCAGAGGCGCCAATGTTGATCTGAATCTTTCTCGTTGTTTTCTGGTCTTCGTTTATGTAAGTTTAACATGGACTCACCCCGAAAAGTCAAAAGACCGAACTATGAGTAAAATAACTCTTAATTATTTTCCCCCCTTTGAACCTCAATTAATTATTTTAAGCTTGTTTAAACGCCTTATGCTATTGTTAGTAACTGAAGGGGCGGAGCTTAGAAACAGGAAGAACATTAAGAGGGTATGATGGGAATAAAGCAGGTAGCTGGTTCAGATTTCCAAGAGACATACTAGAAGGCCTTCAGTGAAGTGTACTTTAAGTCATCAGACATCGTGATTGCAATATCTATCAGGGAGATAATATACAGGGCGGGCCCTAACAATTGCGGGGCCCCTCCTGAACGGATTACACGGGGCCTAGTCTGGGTAGTGATAAGCAAAATGTAAAAATTAAGAATTTGTGTTAGAAAAGACATTCGTCTTTTTAATAAATTTTTATTAAATGAAAGCTCACTATGCCATTTTTATTTAATGACAATTTTGTCTACTTTTTAGTAAATTTTTATTATGAGTTTTCATAAGATTTTAATAATTTAAGGAGATTTCCAGGAGATCATGGAACCTCCTGTTATTATATATAAGTTATGAAGGTTTAATTTAATAGTTTACACCTAGAAATAGCGCAGGGCCTATGGAAGTGCGGGGCCCACTGCGACCGCATAGGTTGCAGTGGTTTAAGGCCGGTCCCGATAAGATACATCTAATTAAATGCTAGATTTATGTTTTTAAAAAGCATTTTGACATGTATCTCACTTGTCTGTAGTTTATAAATTATCCTAATGGGTTACATATCCAAAATCTCAGCATTATGTGTCTATTTAAAGGATCGTCGATAAACTATAAACATTAAAAAAAATGTAGAAATAATTTATAGGTATATTTGACAACGCAAAATACGTTATGATGTTAAATAGGTCATTTTGTTTTCCATTACGTAGAACTTTACATTACATTACGAAAGAAAGAGAAATGGCACCTCTAAAATTTTCAATATGTTCTTTTCGATAGTTAAATAATGCGTCCCAAGATATTCAAGATTTAGTGGCATCTATCAAAGAGAAATACGACACTGTCCTGGCTGCTGATGACTACACTGATCTAAAGTAAGCTTGCATATGCTACATGTTTTGTTTTTAAAACCTGCAATGAAGAAATAAAGAATCAATGCGAATTATGATTTAGAAAAACTTGTGATGTAAGAAATATAAGTATTGATGATTACATTAAATTATAAGTGTAAGGACAGCACCAGGAAAAAGAGGGAGAGGCAGACAGAGAAAGCGATGGGAAGACAGCATAAAAGAACGGACAAGCCTGTCATTCAAAGAGATTCTATTCAAGGCAAAAGACAGGAATGGAGAAAGGCAGTCAACATATCTTTTGTGGTGCCCCAACGGTCCAACAGACTATGGGATAGGTATATGTGAAAGAAGAAAACTATATTCATCAGATTAAGACCAGATTGCAAAACTTAAAGAGATTAAAGATTATTGAGAATAGCAGGTGAAAAAGAATAAGAATAAGTCTAAACCTGAAGACAATTATAGAAGACCTTTTGTTTTTCAGCAATATTGATACAACAAACCTAACCATCGATGGATATGACCCACAACTAGGAGACTACTATCAGGTTGGTATGACCTTTTAAAACATTTTAATATAATGAGTTTCACCTTCATTTCTCTTGAGAAATGATTCTCCAATATTTACAGGCAAGTTGATCATGCACAATTGTACTCCATTCCCGGTTTAGTGTAATCGTATATGACAAAATGTTTATTTTTTACAAAGCTTATATAAAATTAATCTGTCTGTCTATCTGTCTGTTTGTCTGGTAAAAACGTTTGAACATGTTTTTTTTCTTCAACTTTCCATTCTTGGATCTGTCTGTAAGTCTGTCAAAAAAATTAACGCGTTTTTTCTCCCACTATATTTTTCGGATCAAGTTGAAGCTTGTCAAAATTATTCATAGTCGATTACAAGACATGAATATGTTTTTGTTTTTATGAAATAGCCCTTATATAGTGCAACTTTTATTATAATATCATGCTCAGATTACTACTGTCCAATCTTTTTTTACTTGTGGTTGTATGGAGAATCTGGGAGAAAGTTTTCCCTGCTGCCTTAAGGCTCTCAGTGAACTCAACTCTGCTCGAGTCGGGTATCGAGCTCGATGTCCCTTGATAACTAACAAAGCCCCTTTGATAGGTAGCCAAGCCCTCTTGATAGGTAGCCAATTACCCCTTTAGGTAGCCAAGCCCCCTTGATAGGTAGCCAAGCCCTCTTTATAGGTAGCCTATTCCCCCTTTAGGTAGCCAAGCCCCCTTGATAGGTAGCCAAGCCCTCTTGATAGGTAGCCTATTCCCCCTTTAGGTGGCCAAGCCCCCTTGATAGGTTGCCAAGCCCTTTTGATAGGTAGCAAATTCCGCCTTTAGTTAGCCAAGCCCCCTTGATAGGTCGCCAAGCCGAGACCATTCGTTATAGAGGGCAACGTGACAACCTGTGGGCAGTTTAGACCAATAACCCATTGACACGTCACAGATCTGCACGACGTGGCAAGAAGCTATTGGTCTAAACGCCCACAGGCTGTGACGCTGCAGGCCAGTGTTGAGGCCTTGTAACAAATGGTCTCGGCTAGGCATCTTGGCCACACATCTGACATCAATTGTGAATCAATTATTAGTAAGTAAGTAATTTTGTTGTAAATGAAATATGTAATAAGCTCATGGGGGATAAGCCTTGAAAAAATAAGAAATACGGCAGGGATTGAACGGTGCTTTTTAGCAATGGGTCTCATAGGAATAAGCAAGATAGCAGACGAGTAAAAAATATATTGTCTCGTTTCTAGTGTTCTTTACAAGTGTGTTTTTGTTTTATTAATTATAACACTTTCTTTCTGTATTGAAACACACGACCAGGGTGTAGACGACAGTGCACCTTCAGATGTTGACACTTCGGTGTTTGGTAAAGCAGAAAGCAAGTTCCAGGATTTATTCAGTTATATGGACATGTGAGTACAAACATTAAAACCACACCATGTTGTGTATCTATTTGGGCCAAAAATTTAGCCCAAATGTTCAAGTTTACAATATCACAACCTTCTAGAATAACAAATGTCTCACTTGTTTTCGAGCGTCATTTCAAAAAGTTAGAAGCTTTGTTTTAAAACATTTAATGCACGTGTATGCTGATCTTATGTATCATTGGGCACAGAGAAACGCAAAGATACACTGGACACCAAATTGACGGCTTAATAGTTTCTTGCACCTTTGGAGGAGCAGCCTGCCGCAAGTAAGTTGATAGAGTGACATAGAGGCTATAGATTTGGTTTCAAAAACTACTCTCATTGTCTCTCTGTCTCTTTCTCTCTCTCTTATATGTGATATTCTTACATGACGCATTATGTAAGTGTATCAAACAAAAGACTTAGACTTACTTAGACTTAGGTCCTCCCGCGCCGTTCGGCGCATTGGGCGGCAAGCTGTCTCCATAAAGATCTTATCAAACAAAAGGCAATAAGAAATTCTGTTTTAAATAATATTGACCTTTGTACTCTTCAATAGTTTTATAATTCTCTTTTTAGAAATGGAAAGACGAAACGAATTATAGGATTATGAAACATAATTAAACCAATATAACCTTCGACCTCGAGTTTTCGTAATGCGGCCCCAATGAGTTGAGATTTCTGTTCTTATTTATATATATCATTTATATACATATACCCTGAAAATCGTTAGAGTCGTTTTCTAAAGAGAGAGAGAGAGAGAGAGAGAGAGAGAGAGAGAGAGAGAGAGAGAGAAAGAGAGAGAGAGAGAATTGGTCCGTGTTAGGAAACGGGGGTTATCCTTTTAAGGGGTAAGGGCGACCTTAAGACTCACCGCCCTATTTCTTTCATGTGTTTTCAGGAAGGGGGGGGGGTCTCTGATACCTATGGCTGAATCTAAGCATGTGGAGGGTCTGAGAGAGATAGTTGTACTCCACGTCCCCTCCCTCTCTTTGAGAGTTTGAAACAAAATAAACTTAAATATTACGAGGGTAACGTACATGTATCATTTCGCTTTATAGATATCAGATACATACTCTTAAAAGTTTGTACATGTTCTAGTGTTTTTTTTTTTAAGGTTTTCTTGAAGGGTGAGAGCCTGTCGGCTTCATTGTTTCCACTGCCCTAAATCCTGCGCTGCATAAACCGTAGAAATAAATTAGTTTATAGTAATTATTTTTTAAATACTGCAATCGACACACCAAAAAAAAACCCAACTATAATCTTAATTCACACATTGCTTAATTAGCTTCACATACATACACCAGCTTCTTGTTGTCTTTTGACCCATTTCCACAGAGTCTTGACTTTCTTTGCTGTTCACTCATCCATGTACAAAGAAGGTCAACTGGTCATTTCATACACAGGCACTCAGAATACACTACTACCCTCTCAAAACAAACACACTATCACAAATACCTTCCTCTTTGTTAGCTCACATTGAATAAACAGTCCCGTATGTTCAGTTTCAGAAATTTTACTCAAACTACAACCGCTAGTTATGGCAATTGCTACACTGTTGAAAACAATAAATTCATTGCACGTAGAAGTGGCCCGGATGGAGGTTAGTTTCCACGTCATGCTGCTCTTAGTTTTATGTTATGAAAAATATTAACACCATTTTTAGAATCGTTTATATTGGAGTATAGGGGACTATAGAGACACTGTTAGGTAACTCTACTTTATCTCAAAGCCACGGAGACTGTTAGATGATTCGACTTTATTTCAATGTCTAGGTGACTTTTTGATGATTCGACTTAATTTCAATGTCTAGGGAGATTATTAGATGATTCGACTGTATTTCAAAGGCTACAGACACTATCGGATTATTAAACTATATTTCAAAGTCTAGATAATTCGACTTTATTTATAATTCTAAAGGGGCTATCAGATGATTCGACTTTATTTTAAAATCTAAGCAGAAAAAATTAATTTTGTACGGTCTTTCAGACACTTTGCTGCCTGGTCGTCTGGTATACGCTGCTGACGATCAACTCGATTGTCTAGAGTTCGAACCCTGCCCGTTGAGATCCTCTCTCATCTTGCTGGAGGTTTCTGTATGGACGTATGAGTAAAAGTCCAATATTTATGCAAAAAAATGTAGAGCGAAACAGAAACATAGATTAGAGAATTCATAAAGCCTCACGCACTAGATCATTAAAATGGCCCTACACACACTAGTGTTGTGAAGGAATGTTATTCATGTAATAAATATGTAAAAAAAAAAAGTTCCCTTTTCAGACCTTGTGATCTACAGGGCAGATGATGTAAAGGCCATCTGTTTGCGGCCTAAGGATATCATGTGGCCAGCACAACGACCAACCGCCTTTACTTTTCCCCAACTAATGTCAGGTACCCATCAGAGCTGGGTGAACACAGAGACGCCCAAATATTCAGAAAAAAATTTAAAAAATCACCAGGATTCGAACCCGGTACCCTCGGTTCAGAAACCAAGCGCTTTATCACTCAGCCACCTCGCCTCCATAAATATGTAGCAATTGATCACTACATTAACTATTTTAAATTAAATTCAGCCAAAAATAAAAACAACTAACAAATAAAAAATAAAAATAAAAATACTTTAAAAAAAAAAAAAAGCTTGAATGAGGAAAATAATTGTATACTTATAGCTATAAATCTCAAAGCTGTAAAATGTATTACATTTCAATTGATTATTTAACAATAATAATTGTATTAATTGGTTAATTTTTAATCGATTCATGTTTTGTTAAGGACAATAAATAATTGTACAAAGTTTCAACTTGATCCGGGAATTGAAAGTGGTAGAAATAATGTGTACAAAAATGTCACAAGAGGGTCAGACGGAGTAAGTTAGTATTGTGACGATTTCTCTTTATCTATTTCTTGGTCATTCTTCTTATATTAATTATTGATCACACATAATCGTCACGCCGGAGATTATATGAATGACTTGATAACACACTAAAGAAACATCAGTGTTCTCTTTTCACTTTTTTATAATAAACTTCTTCAAATTATATCAAGTAATTCTCAATTCAATAACATAATAATACAACTCTAACTCATATAACTATTTGCTGAAATAAATTTATGACACAAATTCAATGAAAGTAACTTCTACTACTGGACCCGCAAACGTTGAAACATAAGACCGTTACAGTAATCAAAAATCGTTACAATGCGAGGACCCCGACTAAATAACTTTCCCCTAATTTATACTTTTCTAAATCGTACTTTCCAGAATCATAGAAACTTCTCCCCTAAATATTTTATTAACCGTGGTCTTCTAGAAGCTGACGTATGCTATTTTTTTCCTTAGCCCCTTTCTCTGATTGGATGACTATAATTAACGTGTTTACTCTGGTCATCTATGACCTGACATCGGCTTCTAGAAACTGGCCGAATTAGGTCGTAGTATCGACTTTTGACAAATATAAGCTTCGTAACACAAAAGCTACATGAATATTTTTCTACCATAAAGGTCTCGAGCTGGTTCTGTTCCTTGAGATTGATGAATACATTCCTGGGATCACGTCAGGCCAAGGTGCACAGATTGTCATTCACGAGCAAGGAACATACCCGTTCCCAGCCGAGGGCATCTCTATATCTGCAGGAGATCAAACGGTTATTGGCATTAAACAGGTGATGTATCAAATACCCGCCTTCTAAGCCATAATTATATATCCGCTGCAATGCATTGCTCTTCACTTGATACGTTTAAAAGCAGCTGGAGATTGAATGGATTGGAAACAAATGTTTTAAATTTTTATTTTATTGTTAATTTGTTTTAGTACTAAATCAATATTTTATATCAACGCCCTCTGGAGAGCTTCTTTTAATTTTCAGGGATGTGTATTTTGTCAAATAATCCTAATTTAAGATTTAAAAAAAAATTCGACTCGTTCTTATAAATTTGAAAAAAAAAATTCGACTCGTTCTTATAAATTTGAAAAAAAAAATTCGACTCGTTCTTATAAATTTGAAAAAAAAATTCGACTCGTTCTTATAAATTTGAAAAAAAAAAAATCGTTCTACAGATGAAAATTAACCGTCTTGGTGATCCGTACAGCGAATGCACACAACCCGAGGACACCATAGCCAGTAAATACAGCTACACGAGAAATGTAAGATTTGTTTATTTTGTTAACAGTGAGTGTGTTTGATTATCTGCACTTTTTTTTTAAATTGATGTACTTTCTAATAAAAGTAAGTAAACATATAGATCAGTGCCTCGAAGGAAATTGAATTATTTAGATCCACATTGCCCCTTTAGTTTACATCTTCTCATATCGTTTATTTTATTTTATTTTTAAAATTTTTTATTTTTTTTTAGAGTTTTTACATTTTGACTTTGAGGATATGTAATGAAACTTTTTCAGCTGTGCCAGAAGAAGTGTCTTCTACTGAAGATCATCCAGAGCTGCAAGTGCTACTACCAGGAGTACCAGAGCCTGAACAGTATTCTCAATGTCTCATCCACCACAAAGCCTTGCAAGACGGCTGAACGTAACACTTTTTTTTACAATTCCCTTTGTTAGTCGTTCCTCTGTTCTAGTTTGACTTGGACATTTTCTTCTTCTAGCCAGCTTCTGCTGTTTTCGCAATCTGTGCCAAGGAAAACTAAAGTACTCTTTTTGTTTTCTTCATTGGTCCCGACCGGAGCCGGATAGTGAAAAAGTGCCGAATATTCGGCAGAAGCCGGAGCCGGATAGTGAAAAAGTGCCGAATATTCGTCAGAAGCCGGAGCCGGAGGGACTATCCGGTGCACCCCTAGTCCCACCTGATATAGATAGTATTATGTTATTTTTTTAGATAAAATTTTGCCAAATTAAGGCGTTCAAAGAGGGTGTATGGTGGTCGCAGTATCCACAGAGGGGAAGGTGTGTAGGGCTATTTTATTGAGGTAGTGAACATTTAAAGAAGGTGTTATGTTCTTAGAAGATTTGAGATTGCACTTTGCGGGGGACGAAATCAATACTGTCCAGGTGTATTTTGCCGTGGAAATTTATTTGTAAAGCACTGACCTATGTTTCCTGAGGTTCATAGGTTAAGCCACTTCAATCTGCTTTGTAAATGGTTGCTAACAATGACTTGAGAGTGTATAAACTAACTTAAATGTCTGGTTATCCCGTGGATGACCCCGCCTTTTCATTCTGAAAGGCAGTATTGGATTTTCTTGTCTTATAGAAAACCTTTTATTCCTATTGGAAGCGCACTAGGTATTTTTTAATATAAAAAAAGCATACCCCGTTTTTTTTATTAAAGCTCAATCACAAACGACAGAAAAATCAACTTTGTTAAACAAAATCTTTGAAATATATGAAAGTTTACAATCATCGTATTTTATCCCTGCCTAAGGTCTCGTCTGGGGCGTAGGCCACCAGCTTCCTTCAGGTGACTCGGTTCAACGTCTTTCCATCTGTTTTTGGCGTCCACATCTCATTTTCTTCGCTATGTATTTCTAGTGGGCAATCACCACTTCTTCTTTCCTTGAGGTCGGGGTGTCTCTTGTGATGCTCGAACTAGGCTTCCGAAGGGTGTCGTCTATGCATCACAAGTTATCTGGATAATCTCATCAGCTAAATAACGGCGTATAGTTTCAAATTGATCCAAGAATGAGCTTGGGAGAAATAAGGTGTTAAATTCTGCACAAGAACAAAACCCTACATATTTAGTCGTATCTTTGATTACTGAAGAATTGTTTTCCTTGGTTGGTATCAAACGAAATAATTAATTAGCAGCAATTAATTGATTAATTCGTAATTTTTTTTTATTCTTGTCTTGTCTGTGCCACTGAATAAAAGTGTAATGTTTCAGCTTGATCCGAGAAAGGGTCTGGGAGAAATAATGTGCAAAAACTTGTTACCAGACAGAGTGAGTTGATATAAGCTTTGTAAAAAAGGTAAAATTTAATGACTTTCTTGCTATTTTATTTCTATTACTATTTTAACAGCATAGTTTTCGACGAATTTAATCAACCAAAAACTTAGTTTCTAACATACTTAACGTATTCAAGATTATTTCTTAATAAACAAGCAAATTTGATATTGGAAATGTCACATTTTGGATCTATTTGTAAAGTTTAATAAAGGAAACAAAACTGTGTTTCTTCTGACACAAATTTCAGAGAACAAATGTCGGGCTAATGTCACTGCAAAATTCAACGATGAGGAAAACAGCTGCAACTGCTACAACCCTTGCAGGTAATTGACATTTGAGATGACATTTGAGATGACATTTGAGATGACATTTGAGATGACATTTGAGATGACATTTGAGATTAAATCACATTATCGCAGTGTTTATCAAACTGTTCGGTGGAACCCTAGTGTCCTGCGAGGCCTTAATAGGTGTTCTTGAACTACTGGAATAATTAACTTAATCAATCTCACTAAAACAAAAATAAGCAAAGTGTTCCGCTAAATGCTCAGAATGTGTTCCGTTTATGGGGAAAAGTTTGGGGAAACACACTGCATGATGGTAGGTTACGGTTGGCGTGCAGAGTGGTCGAATGTAGAACGGTGAGAATGGATGTGTGGAACGGAAGTGACGTCAGAAAGAAGGAAGCTGGAAATAATATGGAACAACGTTGGCGAAATTTGTGATAGCGTTCTTCATATAAATATCTACAGTTTGGTTTTTTTGTAAATAGAACTCAACAATATTTACTTGTTTATTTGGAGAGTCTTGTATTTTAACAAGATATTTACACTAGGGAAAATTGAAACCAGAGAAGGAAACAAACTTGAAAGATCACTTGTAATGTACTTTGTGTTTGAGTGCTAGATGTGATGATGTCTTGATGTTACGATGAGATTGTGCTGATCAGACAATACGTTTCTGATGTTATAATTTAGTGTAGATTTCTATTTTAAACAATTACTGATTACTCAGATAAATGGTTAAGCAGGAGATTCAAATGCTAACTGTAAATTCATACAATGAAGATCCTTCAACAATAAATACAGCGCTTTAATTACGGCACTAGGAATCAGTTGAAACAGAACACACACTGTACATCGCAATGAAATTAAGCAACTTAACTCTCTTCGTTCAAGCTCATAACTATAACTGACTTTCTCCGTTCTTTCAAAGACTTTGTATTAATTACTTCGTACTATATTTAGTAACAACCAAACAGAAACAAACAAATCTCGTGACTTTCATGGAATCAACATCTCTTCTGTTGCAAGTAAGTATACTTGTTGCGAGAATCCGTCGACAATCAACCAAGACCTAGCTCTGCCGGCACTTGCTTTTAATAATTTGACTGTACGGAATTTAGCCCTTGTGATACAAAGGGAGAGTAATCCTTGAAGGACTGTGGGAACGACATGGCCTAAATTGTGTCGATGTGCCAAAAACTCAAACTCAACTCTGGCAGAAGACCTAGCTCTGCCGGCACTTGCAGAAAACTAAAATAAGCTTAATGCAATAGCTGCTTTATGCTACAAAGTTTCTCCAGACGTAAGGAGATGATAGTGATGTTATGTCAATTCAAGATTTATAATTGACACACTACTACATCTAATGTCTTTCCCGATTAAATGTATTTACAGAATCATCTTTTATATATTCCCAGCGAGAGTGTTTATGAACAAAGCATCTCTTATAGACAATGGCCAAACAAAGCAATGGCTGTAAGTATAAAGATTTTGGGGAGTTAGCGCTTTACAAAGACTAGGACAAAATGCTGAAATGAACTCAGAACATGCGCCAATAAATAAATATACTGTATGTAAAGGGTGAGGTCGTCCGTAAAGTTGAAATGTTTAATAAAGTTATTTCCCCTTTTCCCAGACCTACTCCTGGCGATCTCTAATGAGGAATTTCATAAATAAAGGAAATTCCATAAATAGTAAGGTTTTTGGTGTATCCGGTGAACACAATATGGAAGTATAGATAATCTATACATTGTTTAAAACCATATAACATTTAATCCCTGTAGAAACAATGAAAAGAGAAGATTACTGCGACGATAATCCCAAAAATGAAAAGGTTAATATAATAAGTTAATTAGAGCAAAGCAACTTTCATTAATTCTGAGGGGCCTAATTTAATGGCAGCCTCCACATTTCTAAATTATACAATTTTGAACAAATGTGCATTTAATAGAATATTAGGGATGGGAGATAGGACTGACATGTACTTAATTTCGTTCTTCACAAATGTAACTTGCTTTAAGATTGATTTATCTTATGAAGTACATTTATATTGAGTTATAGAAAGGTAGGGGCTTCAAATTAAAAAAAAAGTACTAGACCTCTATAGTTGGTGCCACTATACCTACAGTGTTATTTTAGAATCATTGAATTAAAATGTATTTATTCATCTCACTGTAGTACTTTAATTCTTACAGAAATATCTGATTACTCAAGTCTGTCAAAACAAAACAGCACTGTGTTCGCTTTTATGGAACAAAACTATGGAGGAGTTACAGTAAGCCATTTAATTCTCTCTTGCAAACGTTTTTCTTATGTAGAGTGTACATATTACAGTATTACACAAACATCATAATTTTTGTAGCATCTAGTAATTTATCAAGATGTTCTAATAACCATTAAATATATAAGAGTCATAGGCCTCCACCCCACAAAAAAATAATTTTGATAGCACAGTAAATGTCATATAATACGCTTGTGACATCACAGACACTGTTTAAGAGAAAATGTGGAATTTTCTCATCGAAATAAAAAATAAAATTAAATAAATAAGCCCCAATAAATATAAAAGTCTATATTTGAAAAAGCAAAATATAACAATTCTTTTTTTTAAAAGAAATCTTATCTGAAGGGAAAGAACTCAGTCCTTAAAACTATATCTACCTATAATGAACAAGTTATTTTTTTTAAATTCGACATTACACAAAACAATTATTTACCAGAAATTAATTGACTAATTGAGTATTTTGGTTTATTGATTCATGTTTTGTTAAGTACAATAACAGAAATAGCGTTAACGATTATTTAAGGGGACTGAGCTCAACAAATTTAGCGATATCTGCGAATACTGAAGGATTAGTTCCCTTCTTGTTATCAAGCGAAATTACTCATCACAAGTAATTAATTGTCGAATTGGTTACTTTGTTTTTATTGATTCATATATTGTCTATGTTAATGATTAATTATGTGAAGTTTCAACTTGATCTGAGAATGG
The DNA here is from genome assembly GCA_036873155.1 of Biomphalaria sudanica. Classification (NCBI taxonomy): domain Eukaryota; kingdom Metazoa; phylum Mollusca; class Gastropoda; family Planorbidae; genus Biomphalaria; species Biomphalaria sudanica. The sequence continues at coordinate 143,431 of JAZGLO010005389.1, read as the reverse complement.
GTGTGGGAGAAATAACGTGTACACACCTTTAACCAAACAGACAGACAGACAGAATATAAGCTTTGTAATAATTTTATTGGTTTCAAGAATGTAAAAACTGATGTCTCTAAAAAAATTCATAAAGGATTTGGTTTGGAAGTTGTACTATTTCTGTTTTAGTTTAATATATATTCTGCAGCAACCTGAATGAGTTGATTTGGGTAAAAGTACATATACATACATATACAGATATTATCCTTATTAATCTGCCGACTAATTAATTAAATATAAAATATTGAAGTTGTAACTTGTACAGTTTTTACCGTCCCGTTTGTAATTACTGAGCAGATGTAGATAAGGAGTAAAAAAATAAAAGTTCCCTTTTTAGACGTTGCGATCTATAGGGCAGATGATGTAAATGTCATCTCTTTCTGTGGCCTACGGTTAACGAGGGTATCATGTGAACAGCACAACGACCGACCGCCTTTACTTTTCCCCAACTCATGTCAGGTACCGACCAGAGCAATTGAAAACTAGGATGCACCATAGATATCCCTAAATAAAAAAAAATCCCCAGTCTTCACCAGGATTCGTGCCTGGGACCTCCGGTTCGGAAGTCAAACGCTTTACTACTCAGAGAACTCTTTTGAAAAATTAAAATGTACGACATGGTTAGAAAGTTCAGATGTCACAAAGATTTCATTTTAAATCAATCAACGTTTTAAAATATAGCTTTTATTGCGATAAACCTTGTACATGGTAAAGTTTTATGCTTATTCAAATGAAGCAAAATAGAATCTTTTACATGGTACAGTTTTATGTTTGTTCAAATGAAGTAAAATTAAGATAGAAAAATAAAAATTCAAACGCCAAATAATACAAAAAAGAGAAAATGTTTTGTTCCAGATATAATTTCCTGAAGTTGAACATTTATTTCCAAGACTTGAACTACGAAGAAAGAACGGAACAGCCCAATTACGAGGTAAGGGAATTTATCACAGGTTAGTTCACGCTGACCTCCATAGTTTAACCAAAGGTCAAGAGTAAATGTTATCAGTAAATTTAAAGCCTGGCTATATTACATGAATGAAATGAACTTTATTAAATCTGCTTATTCGTCTCAGACACACTCTCCCCCATTTCTACATAGAATATCAGATAGAATTTTTCTCACGATCGCTGTTAGTTTAAAGTCATATTTTCCTAAAGAACACAAAATGTTTCGATGAGATAAACAATGTCTTGGATGCTAAATTAAACTTCAATGTTGCCAGCCGACAAAAAGGTAAACAACAATGGATGACCATATAGTAAGTTGTATTCTGCAGTGTGCTCAAAAGAAAAAAAAAAAGAAAAACAAAAAAAAACAAAAAAAAACAACCAAACAGCTTATCAAAACATTCATTTTATATTGAATTGTTATTCGGATATCTAAGAATTCTCAAATTTATCATTATCATAATAATAAGTATGCTTTTCATAGCAAAAAGTAATTTTTTGATGAATTTAAACCCTTTATAATATGTTTCGGTATTTCCACATCTTTGCATTGCCAGGCCCGGATGGCAAAAACTAATGGTTTATAATATGTACGGAAGAAGTGTCATGTGTTACCACACGTCGGTCAATGACGGGTACATATGGACCCAAAAATGTATCACTCTTCCCTTCTATTGGAAGTCTAAAACAATTTCTTAAATGTATGTTTCTCAAACTTTTTTAATGACGTACTCCATTCCTCCCTCAGGCTAACCAATTCACGTTCTAGTTGTCACGAGTCGATACTGTGACCTAATTCGATCTGTTTCTAGAAGCCGGGGTCAGTTCACATAAGACCAGAGCAAACACACTTTACTTTTAATCATCCTATCAGGGAAAGAGGTCAGGAAAAAAAATAGCATACGTCATCTTCTAGAAGGTCTCAGTTCATAAAATATTTGTCGGGGTCTTTGCAGAATAACAGGTCCTCGCATTGCAACGGTCTTTGCAGAATAACAGTCTTGCGTTGTTATGAGTTTAAACATTGACGGGTCCATTGGTTGAAGTTGTACTAGTTGAAGTGTATGTTGTATCATTACGTTATTTCAGTAATATTATAAAAAGGTTTCATTTTATGAAGATATGGTAGTGAAGTTGTTATTGAATTAAGAACCTACATATATGTTTAGTTTAAAGAAGTGCAATAAAGAAGGAAGAAAAGAACCCACATGTTTCTTCAGTTATTTATATATATATTTATACATTATTTATCTCCGGCAAGATGATTCTGTTTGTGCCATTGCTAATATAAAAATAAAAATATACAGATTGTATAGAAAAAAAAAATACATCAAGCAATAATTAAACAGAAATCATCACAATTACCTCCTCCTCCCTTCTGTCAGATCGTTGAGCCTCCTTCCCTCTCCCCCCCCGCCCTCCTTCCTATAGAGCCCGCTACACAATCTTAATCTTTTCTCTTAAGCGCGCAATTCTTGTGTGTATGTATAAACAAATAAATATATACATTTTATTTCGAAAACGACACTAACGATTTTCTTTGATATTTCAAGGTACATGTATATAAATGAGAGAAAAAACAATTCTCAACTCATCGCCCACATTGCGAAAACTCGAGGTCGACCGTTATAAACGTTTAAAAACTGTTTCATTATGGTAAAATTAATTTTGGCTTTTCATTTCTAAAAAGGGAATTCTCGCTTTCGTCCATATGAATTTTTTTAATAAATAGACACACACGAATGTTTCCGAAATGAGTTTGGCAAACAAATCATTTAACCGAGCGAGGCTCGGTCATGAGTTACAATTGTTTAAAACTAAGAAATATCCCTTTTTTTTTGTCTATAATTTTTTTAATTTTTTTTTTAGTTAGAAATCTGTTGCTTTCCTTATGTAATATTCTCTTCATGGCTCAATTATATTCACAGTTCACTTCTCTGCTGGCTGATATTGGTGGCACCATTGGACTGTGGATAGGTCTGTCTATACTCTCCTTCTGTGAGGTATTTGATCTTCTGCTGAGACTTGTTCATTATGCCCTTTGTGGCCGGAGAAATTAAGATGACCTCACAGGAAAGCCAAAAGTTGATATACAAGCATGATTTAAAAGTGAGATTGACGATTTGATACTGGAGCAAGTCAAATAATTATTTATCAGATGAATATCAAAGTCTTGTGTTAGGAATAAAAAAAAATTGGATTTAGAACTACAAAGATTAGTTAATTAATTTTTTTTTTAGTAAAATCATCGTTTTGAGATTCAATAAACATTTCGCCATTTCATTTTGTTTTTCTATTCGTTTCATTTTATGTATGTTTATTTCTCGCGAGCTTATTGACACCTTATTGTGGATTTTTTCCCCTGAATTTGCTGAAAATATTAATTAGATCTGAACTTTGCTCATTCAAGAAATTACGTACAAACTCAAGACGTCACAAAAGATTTTATTTTTAATCTTATCACGGAATGACTGGTCAATATAGACAGTATATTCCTCTTAAGTCTGGACATGACAGGCCTGTGGAAGTTGACAATGCACACAAATATTGATTCACTTATTGAATCACGGAGACGGAGAGACACAGGGGGCGATAGCTAGACATTTGTCATTATTTGGGGGCCCCCCGGGGACTTGACATCTTTAGGGTCTCAGCATTTTGCGTAATATTTAAAATTTAATGAAAAAAAAAACACTATTGTGCCCCCCCCCCCTTAAGTGGGGTCCCGGAGGAATTGTCAAATCCTCCCCCTCCTCCCCCACCCTTGCTACGCCACTGGTGAGAGAAATAGAGAGAGAGATTTTCTTGTGTAGAGAATGGAATATAGATGATGGTGACTTGAGAAAAATAGAAATGAAATGAGGAAAGAATTGAAAGAATGCAACTTAAGCTATAGAGAAAATAAAAAAGGAGAGAGAGAGAGAGAGAGAGAGAGAGAGAGAGAGAGAGAGAGAGACGGTATTGGGTGGAAGATTTTGTTCTATATATCGTCCCTAAGGGACACCAGAGGAAAACAATACAACAAAACTTTTAGTCAGTTGCAAGTCAATATTTCTTTTGTTCACTGTGTGCTGGTTGATTTCGAAAAGGAACATTTCAAGTTTAGTAATTTAGGTATGTCAAAGTATGCCAAAATAAAAATACAAAGTCTGTATTAATTGTAATGGCATTAATTAGTCTGGATCAGTTCTATAATTAAATGTGTAATAGATCTAGACGAACAATAATACATCTGTGCGATTAGAAATAGTTTAACCCATTGTTTTTGTTTGTTTTTAGCTCAACTCTTTTAGCTTTCTCAATACGCTATGATCCTATCACTAGTCAGGATCAGGCGAAAGAAAGTAAGGGAAATCTTACCATTGGTTACCACTCTTTGTCATGCACGAGAATGAAAAAGTACTTCTTACCTTTTCATATATGCGATGGGTCGGATGGGAGTTGACCGCATGACCTCAAATTCGCCATCAATATCAAATCAAGCGCCATTTCGCCCCCAAATGCATGGGGGGGGGGAATCATCTGTCATTAAATGGCCTCTAGAATGGACAACTTTCACGAGGATCAGGTGACACAAGTTCATAGGCGCGAAGAAAGGCTTTTGCCGATGACAGGTGCAATAGATCTCGGCTGACACAGGCTTTGCATTAGGTAAAGCAAAATTTAAAGGTGGTAACTGGGATTGGGTGCGTGGTATTGTTAAATACTGCACTCGTCATTAATCTACGGAATAGAAGAAAAGGATTATTATCTCACATTATTGAGATCCATTCTTATGCCTAAATCTATTTTCTCGTGATGGTCGTCATACAACATGCTTTCAAACAACATTGGGCTATATATTATTAGTACTACTGTACCAAAAGTATATAGAAAATGACTCTGGCGTTTGAAAACCTGGTCAACAGGTTCCATTTTTGGAGAGTTCCAGATGATTTTTTGAAAATGTATATAAACTCTGTCTAGTGAAAAGGTTGTACACGTTTTCTCTTCCATACCCAATACTAGGATCAGGTTGAAATTTCGCACAATTATTTATGTATTTAAAAAAAAACAAACAAGAACTAACCAATTAGTCAATTAATTACTGGTGGTTAATTATTTCTTTGATACCAACAAGGGAGACTAATCCCTTAGTATTTGCAGATAAATATGTAGGTTCTGTCACAAAATCCTGTCCCAAAGGGTGATTTTGTTTAATTTCTAAAATCGTTTTACCTTTTTTTTATGGATGTTTGTCACAAACAGCTGCCCAAACGGGGTTCGTTTTTTTGCAAATGACTTTACCAGCACAATTTAGGATTCGAAAGAGTTTTTTATTTTTAATGCTCAGATTGCCATACCAGGCAGTGAGGTTAAAATTTAAAATACTGCAGATGTGAGCGTAATAAAACATAGCCAAGGTCTTTTCACTAACATTAAACCAGGACAGTTTTCTCATTAATCGTAATCTTTGCTACCCTTTTTGGCTGATATAATCAGTATTTGCAGTAAAGTTTAGTTTATTAGTAAAATTTAGTTTATTGTCTAGGGTAGTAACAAGGTAGCTAAGTCTTATTATACGACACATTAATTGAACTCTGCTGTTTATGTTTTTTTATGAAAGTCATAGATCTTAAAGCTTCGCTGTTGAACAAACTTCTGATAACTTATTTGCATTTATTTACACAGCCAATCTTACTGTTTTAATTTTTTGCATGCACGAAATCGCGCCATATAAAAAAACAGCAAGACTATTGTAGACACAATAAAAATAAATGAAACAAAACATTTGCAGATCAGTTTGAAAACAATGAGTACCTTCGTGGTAGTGTTACTTATTTTATTATCTGTAACTGGAAGAGGTTGGTATTGTTTCAAATCACATTGATAGATCAATTTTAGGCTATTAATGATGCTTAGTTATTTGATTATTTTCACTTTATTGGCGTTAATAACATCTACATCAATTAAGCACTTTATAATTATAGTCGCCATAACCAGTAAGCTTCGGGCCATCGGGCAGGAGGGGCTCGTTAGCCACCTAGAAGGAAAACTCTGAATTCAAACCTCTGTTGCCTTGCAGCTATACCCAATCATGGCATAGGCTTCTGGAGTCCTTCGTGACTGAAGGAGGCCATAGAGAATTATAATCGCCATTTGGTCCTCACTGAAATACTAAATAGATCTATAGAAAAAAAGAAGCTGGCGTTTAAGAGAGACATTTTGGAGAGGTCTAACTAAGCCCGCGAGACACACATTTGAAACCCTTCTTACACAGTGACATAGTTCCAAGTGTGCAGATCTTCCTTGTAGAAAAGCTTTGTTTTTTTTTAAATAAATTTTTTCTATTTTACTTGTTTATCTAGATGAAGTTAGACTAGTTCAATTTTTGAAATTAAATTCCGAATAGCGATACGCCAAAGTAAAAATAGATCTATCACAACAACAATATCTATCTTCGCTGGTCCATATTGTTGAACAAAAGCATAGACCTTACAGAATGCATACGATTAGATCTAGATACTATCTTTATCTCCCTAAATTGTCAGTTCTAAAAGTTCAATCTAAGAAAAGATAATACTGTTACATCGAATACATGTATCAATGTTTTTAATCAATCATTCCATTCTCGAATCATTGGGTTCCAATCGCGGCAATAAACCTTGTCTCTCATTTCTTGGGTTATGATGCGGGCGTCGAAGGAAGAACACTTTTCCAAATTTCTATTTTGGGAAAGTCAATAGTCACATGTTTTATTATAATAGTTCTATATGATAATCTTGAACTTGTGACATAAGCTGTTTCGGAGGTGCCATAATTCTAGTTCAAACACTTTAACAAACAATGAAGTGACAAAGAGCTGAAATACTTTTCTAGAGTTTAAGTATTTTAAACTCAAACTTGAAACAAGACAGATATGTACAGTTCATATATAAAGTAGATATAGGATAAAATAATAGTGATCAATAAAAATAAGTAACTATTTACTTTTAAACTTGCGACTTCTACATCCAACTTTCTAGCTCTCTGTCTCGTCCCAAGCTACTAGTCCTCTTTTTTATATCTTTCCTTAGAATAATCTAGAACTATGGCACCTCAATACCCTTGACCCTTTTTACAATTAAATTTCTTCGTCTGTTTTTTCTGATTATGTTAATTATATTTTCCTGCTGTAGCCTTTAACTACGTTTTAATTAGCGTCTCTCTGGCATTTTCTTTTTCCTAATGTGATAACCTGTGACTTAATCTTAGCCAGATAAAATGTCCTACATTTTGTGTACAAATGTTTGGAAAATGTTTTCCATGTTTCGGACGTTCCTTCAGAGGTGAAGATAATTTACTTCTTAGTCCAAACCTCCCGTAGGATGACGGGGGATGGGAGCGGGCAGGGTTTGAACCTGGGACCATCGATAAGTCTGAACGACAGCTATTATGAACAATTGTCTGTCACCAAGGAAATGACATCAATAAAGGAAACCTAAAGATAGTAGAATGACAAACAAAAAAAAACAACGTCGATGCAGAATGTCAAATCTTGTCCTTAGGCGTTGTAGAGAGACATGGGGGACCAAGAAAGGTACGGACAGCTCAAAACAATGGCGCCTCCTCTGGAAGAAAGCGTGCCAACATAATGATGGCTAGCTCCTCTACTACAAAAGAGAATACTACCTTAAACCTGCGATACATGTGAACAGGATGGTCTCTCAAGTAGTGGGCTGCATAATACCATGAAAAAAAAGTTTTCTACGAGAGAAAGTCATAGACTACGAGAGAAAGTCATAGACTACGACTGAAAGTCATTCCATCCTATACTTGAGAATAACTGCGCATCAGACAATGATTCAACATATTGATTAACAATATTACAAACAATATATTACATATATATTGCTGCTCTTGTGGCGGAGCGATAAGGTTAATGCGTGTGCCACCTACTTACACTTGATTCAGGCAAAACACAAATGTCAACGGCTATCAGTGGACAAGGGGCCGTACTGCTAGTACACGCAAATATGACCTATGTTATGGTTATGTGATCGAAAGCCTTGGTGGACCGGAGAAATGGAGTGCAGTCCAGGACAGCAAGGTTATATGGTACAATGTGTGTCCTCGAGAATGTAGCCTTACGAGTCCAGGAATAGACAGAGAGACTGTTTTGTTTGTAAAATATTTGACATGTTTCGAATGTTCTTTCAGAGTTGAAGATAATTTACTTCCTAGTCCAAACCTCCCTCAGGACGATGGGGGAATGGGAGCGGGCAGGATTTGAACCCGGGACCATCGATTAATCCAAACGACAGTCCAACGCGTAAACCACGCGACCAGGTAGTGTTTAGTAGGCAGTTCTGTAGTAGTTGTAGTTAGCGTAGCCAATTCTGTTGTACTGGCTGTTGGTGTATGTAGTTATTAAACCACCACACCATATTTTGTAACTCTCGTTGCCAAGTTCTTGTGTTAGATGTGCTGTGTTGAGCGGTGTCAACAGAGGACCTAGTACTGCTAGAGAAAAAATCGTAACAACATCATAATCATTATTTTTTATTATTACTACTATTTTATTGTTATTTGACACTTGTACGTTGACAAGGTCAAGGCTCCCGACGACGACGAGCAGACGATGAACCAAACGAGAAAGAAAAAAAGGAAAATGACAACGACAAATGTGGGGACGAAACTTTGTCTGAAGGTAAAATTTGGTCATTAAATAAGACAACAACAAATGAAGGCGCGGTGGCTGAGCGGAAAAGCGCTTGGCTTCTGAACCGGGGCCTGTGGTTCGAATCCTGGTGAAGACTGGGATTTTTAATCTTCGGGTGCCTACTAGCTCTAATGGGTACCTGACATGGCTACATGATACCCTCATTAATCGTAGGCCACAGAATCAGATGACTTTTACATCATCTGCCCTATAGACCACAAGGTCTGAAAGGGGAAACTTTACTTTTTTTAGTTTGAAAACAAATGGAGATTTAGTTTCAATACATTTGACCACCTCAGCTCAAGTCTTAAAGAGTTTCAAAGTAACCAATGGACCTCATTCACCAATCGTAAACAAACTACATTTAGCCACGTGATAATATTGATAAAACAATGAATAAAACATATCACGTGACAGCCTTTATGGATTGCGTAATTTGTATAGAAAAGATAGAGAATGACGTGGCTAAATGTTGTTTGTTTACGATTGGTGAATGAGGACCATTGATCGTTTGATAGTTTTAGTAACCTAGAGACCTAGCTGAAGAAATTATATGATTTAGGGTTTTATACTAATATTAATAATGATTGTAATGTCTTCGATTCTGAAGATAAATGAAAAGTACAGTGTATTACATGACTACGCCAACCCAATTCCTAGGGTTCTATAAAATTGAAATCTTAAGTGTAAGCTTATAGCTCCAAAATTAGCGATTCATAATAATTGCATAACAACAATATCAAGGAAAACCAAGAAAGTAATATACAAAAGCATAATAAGTGAGACCTAGACATTGACTAAGATATCTGAAAATTTACAAAACACTTTTGAACGAAAATTTCTTAGAAAAATCTATGGTGCTATAAAAGATGAAACAGGGTGGAAGACGCGCCCTAACCTTGAGATATATCAATTATATGAAGACCCACTGATAGAGACAGAAACTAAAAAGAACAAACTACGTTGGGGGCAGGTCACCTTAAAAGAATGTCAAAGAACAGAGGAGCAAAAATTGTATACAGGCACAAACCAAAAGGCAGGCGACCCAAAGGCAGACCTCGAATGCAATGGATTGACGATGTGGAGGCAGATCTACAACAGCTTGGGGTTCGGGCGTGGAGGCCCAGGAGAGATTTGAATGGAGGGATGTGTTAAAGCAGGCCAGAGCCCTCCATGGGCTGTAACGCCACTGGGAAGGATGGATGGATTTATAACATGGAAGAATGATGTCCAATCGGCTTATTTTATTTTTATGTACACAAATCAACTACCTAACTTTATCTTTATAAACAAATGCTTTTTTTTTTAATAAATTTTTTTTTTTTACAATTTATATTTAATGTATGGAAAAGTTTTCGTTGAGTACTGACTTAAGAGATCTCTTGCCTAGAACACGGCGCCGCCATTGGGAAGCAGACGCCAAGCAGATTGGCAAGACGTGGGGACAGTTGGAGGAGACCAAGAACAAAGACGTCTGGAAGAAGCTGGTTGGTGGCCTATGCCCCAGAAGGGACCTGAGGCTATGATGAGATCATTAACACGTTAATGATGTCACTTTAAACTATTTGATGCCAACTGTGTAGATTTTTATTTGTTTCCAGTTTGTGAAATCGGCTGGTATGGCGAGACGTGTGCGGTTCAATGTCATTGCGCTGAGAACAATGCCTGCACGGATGAAGGTTTCTGCATTGACACGACCTCCAGGTGCATGAAGGGTTTCTTTGGAGGAACTTGTCAGATGAGTGAGTGCATCAGACACACTAAAGTAGCTTGTGAGTGAGTAGGGTTTACTATGCGCTATTTAGGGACCTTTGACCTAATGGAAAGATTTTATCCAGAGGTTTGGAATGAGATTGGCTCCTCATCGACATATCTGTTCTGCCATCGACTAGATTAGTGTTTCCCAAACTCTGTTCCGAGGAACCCTCGTGTTCCACGAGGCCTTAAAAGGTGTTCCACTATCTAGTGGAATGATTAGCTAGTGGGCCACAAAGTAAATGAATCTCTTTTTTTAAAAATAAGCAAAATGTTCCGCTAAATACTCAGAATGTGCGAAGTGTTCCGCAAAATACTCAGAATGGGCGAAGTTTTCCGTTAAGGAAAAAGTTTGAGAAACACTGGACTAGACAATCATTGAATAACATTTGTCTGTTTTGTACACGGTTACATAAGCCTCACCGGTGTTCTCCCATTCTGTTATGGGTGCATTGATTCTAAATATTAAACTGAAAAAAATAAATTGAACAAATTTAATTTTAAGCAAAATTAAGAGAAATACAAAAAAATCCTTTTATAAAAAAAAACACAAAAAAAACGAATACATAAGGGGAAAAACTCCACCATTACTACTAAGTCTATCAATAATGTAGAGGTTATATCCCATGTTTGATCTCAAAACAAGTAATAATTACCAATAATTAATTGACTATTTGTTTTTTTTTTTACTCATTTATGTTTTAAATAATTGTTTAAATTATCACCTTAATCAGAGAATAGCATTGGCAATTATGTAAAGGGACTAAACTCTACACATTTAGCCTCATCTGTGAATACTGAAGGATTAAATTCGCTTGCTGGTATCAAACCAAATAACTAATTAGCAGAAATTAATTGAGAAATTGTTATTTTTTATTGGTTCATTTCTCGTCAACACCGATGAATAATTGTGCAGACTTTCAATTTAATCCCAAAATAGGTGCAGGAGAAATGTGTACTTACTGTTGATCAGACATACAGACCGACAGAGTGGGTTAATATAAGCTTTGCCAAAATGGACATATCATTCATTGAAAAAATATACAGTTTGTGAATTCAATGTGGAATAAAATATTATCTTTAAGAATTTAATCCAAGTGCAGCTCATATAAAAAATGAAATTAAAACTTTACCTATTGCGCCTCTCGTCTCAAGCGTGTCATTGGGGTTTCCCACTATGACACCCCATATTTGTTACCTCAGATGCTATGGAATTACATCAGAATATATTCAGCTAATACAAACGAATTATCAAATATTTTTTTTTTACTCAATGTTACATTAGAAAACCGCACACACTTTCATGGCTGGCCCTAACAATTGCGGGCCCTTTGCGAAATAGATTGTGCGGGGCCCAGTCTAGGTAGGGATAAGCACAATGTCAATATCAAGATTTTGTATTAGAAAATGCATTCGTCTTTACAATACCTTTTTTAAAATGAAAGCTGACTTGTCGTTTTTTTTATCGCGAGTAGGATTGGCACCCCAAAATGACAATTTTATCTATTTTTCAGGAGATTTTTAATTTCATGAGATTTCCATGACTTTTTAGTATATTTTACAGTTACAGGAGATTTCCAGAAGCACCTGGAAAATCAGGAAGTCGCAGAAAACCAGTTTTTATATTTAAATTATAATGTTTTAATTAAATAATTTACACTAAGAATTAGCCCGAGGCCTATGAAAGTGCTGGGACTACTGCAACCACATTCTTCTTATTCTTCTAGCCAGCTTTTTGCAGCTGAGATGCGAGATCTTTTGCAGTCTGTTCCAAGGAAAATAGTGTGCTGTTTTCTTCAGTTTTTTCAGCACTTCCGTACAGGGTGTTGGCACTGTTGGGCTGTAGTGGAAGTAGGGTCTGCCTAAGGTGGATTAGAAAGGGGCATTCAAAGAGGATATGGTTTACGGTTTCATAAGGGTGGGCTGCGACTGCATATGTTGCAGTGGCCTAATTCCGACCCTGCGCACTTTTCATAGCAGCCATCAATATTGGCTTTCTTTGAAGTATTTTAGGTTGGCCTCAAGCAGAGATTTTATGATGATAGAATTTCATGAATAAGTGGATGACGAAAGCCTATTTTTTCCCCCCTCTAGTTGATATGGCTCAAGCCGCTGTGAGCTCAATGCCTTTGTTGATTGACGGTGATCCGGATTCATGCCAAGAGGATACCACGATTAAAAGACTTCACTTGAGACTCGATGTTCCCGTATATTTCATCTTTTTGAGATTGGTTGTACTTGAGGAAGGTAACAAATTACGAGTTATTAAAGATTTTAAACATGTTGAGGCTAATTCATAGACAACCTTTTTTTATTGGTGCATACGGTGTTAAAAGGAAGTACTAATACACATTTAAGGACATTTGTTTTCTCTTCAGCAGTTTAGAATAAACTTTCCAAGCTTGCAGAACAAATTAATTACGAATCAACTCACTCTGTCTGTCTGGTAGAAAGTGTGTACACGTTATTTCTCCCACACCCATTCTCGGATCAAGCTAAAACTTCGCACAATTATTAATTATAAGACTTAATTCAATAAAAAAGAGTAACTAGTCAGAAAATTAATTAACGGTAACTCTTTATTTTGTTCAATAGCGACAAGAGAAACTAATGTTTTAGTATTCACAGAAAAATGGCTAAATTTGTAGGGTTTAGTCACCTTAATTAAGTGTTAACACTATTTTCCTTCACGTATTTTTTTGATCAAGTTAATACTTTCAACAATTATTTATTATATCTAACAAAACATGAATCAATCAACAAAAATGAGTAAATTAGTTATTGGTTATTGGTTAATTATTTAGTTTGATATCGACTAAGAGAAATTGCGTATACATTATTGGTAGATATAGTTTTAAGGACGGAGTTCTTCCCCTTTAGATAAGCACTGTTTTTTTTTAATATGTTGTTTGTTTAATTGATCTTGTTTGCGCTTTGTTTCTGTATTGTTTCAGTAAGCGTTTTATTTCTGTTGCTGACAAGGGTGTATACTTGGCCAGCACACTGTGGATGAATGATCAAACATCTTTACTTGTTGAACTTATGTCAGGTACCCATTGAGTTGGTGTCCTTAGGGGCGTCATCAAGATTCGAACTCAAGATCCCTTGGTTGGAAGTCAATCGCTTTACTACTGGGCCACCACGCCCCCAGTTTGGCTTCATTCTGAAACGTTTCTATTCTATTTATTGCACTGTTAAATTAGGTCCAGCACTCTAACATCTACCCAATAGCAAGGCACTCTAACATCTTCTGGCTACTTACCCAATAGCAAGGACTCTAACATCTTTTGGCTACATAGCCAATTGCAAGGCACTCTAACAACTTCTGGCTACTTACTTAATAGCAAGAGGTAGTAAAGATCATTATCTGAATAATTTTGCCTGTTTAATGTCTGAAATTTTGACAACGTTTAAACGATTCTATTTTTTTCTTTATTCCTAATCTCTAATTTTAGCTTCTGTACAGGTACTTTCTTTTTTATTCAAAAACGTTAGACCCGTTTAATGTTACAAAACATTCGTTGTCATATAAAAGTTTCTAAAATGTATGTAACATACTACATCACCAACACAGTACTGATTTAGTAACATTTATTTGGACGCCTATTTCACAATCCTTACATTAACACTCTCTGTCTGGAATGAACCTTGTATGCGTAATTTCTCCCACCTACCACTCTTAAAAAACAAAAAAACAATAATAATAATAAGGCTTGTCTTCGAGTCCGAAGATCTGTGAGGAGTGCAGTATTTCTTGTGGCTGCGCAGCCCCAGCTGTGACCTACATATCTTGTCTCATAAAGGGCAAGCATAACCATTGTCCGCAGGTGGTTGAATTGGATTTTCTTTTCGCCGTCTGCGTTTGTCCTAGGCAGCGGATTTTCTTTTGGTCTCAAATGTGTATCCCGCGACCTTAGTGAGTGACCTCCAGCTGTCTCGTTCTGAAGCCGCATGCAACCAGGTGCTCTCTTCTATGTCAGCCAAGGAAGGTTGACGCCTAAGCTGGTCTTTGAAGCGTTTCCGTGGGGCACCTTTATTACGTTGACCACCTTTTAGCTCACCAAAAAAAGACTGCCTTTGGCACTCTCAAAATAAGTTGAAACTACTCACTGGTACATAATTGTAAATGAAAACTCAGGAATCCATTTAAATATTTACCATTTCGTTAATAAATTGGTTGTGATTAATTAATTTTATTTTCTATAGAAGTGTACTAAACTAAGGGGAGGTTAGCCTTTTGTAGAAAACTAAGCCAAACTTTATTTTACTATTTCTATAAACTTCTATTTTTATAAATACTTGTATGGCTTAGAGACTAATGCGTAGTCCTTCCATTGTAAAGGCGTGAGACCCCGAATTCAAATTCAGACCCCATATTTTCAAATTATTAAAAAAAAAAAAAGCAGCACGGAAAAGCTCCTCCCATATACCCCCCCCCCCTACACACACTGGTCCATAAATGAGATTGGACCATAAAGCACTGAGCATGATATACACATGAGAGTTGAATTAAATAAATATAAAAATTAACAAGCAATTGAAAAAAAAAATACAAATTAGAAAACAAAGCGTATCTATAGAAAGAAACGCTAATTACTTCCATTTATCTGAAAATGGCATATAAAATTAAATTACATAATTAACTGTTTTTTTTTTTAATTTTTGGATTGATTCGTGTATTATCATCAACTAAAAATAATTATGAAAAAGTTCAACTTGATGCGAGAATGAGAAAAGGGAGAGATTTGTGTCAAAACGTAATAAGGGGATTTAATCTATGTTTACATCATTTTTAATTAAGCACCATTTATTCCCCTAATTTCGAGATCAATCAAAATAATTAGTCACCAATAATTAATTAATTGGTTAAACTTTTTAATTTATTCCTGTCTTGTCTTGTCAGGCACAATAATTGTGCAAAGTTTCAACTTGATCCGAGAATAGAAAATGGGCGAAAAAAGACTTCTTCAAACTCTTTACGAGACAGACAGACAGACGGACACGGAGACAGAGTGAGTTTATATAAGCGTTGCAATTTAAAAAATGTCCAATCGCAAAAATATTCTGTTCTTAGTCTAACATTGTCTAGATCTCTGAAACATTAATTCCATGATTAATTTGTAAATAATTGATGCAAGTTCACTCAATAAATTCTTATATGCATATTTCACTTGACTTTTCTGTTAGTAGAGTGGTTCAATGACCCTATAGAAGTGACGTTCGTAACCATCAAGGGAGTGAAAGCAGACTGCATGAACGCTACCACCTACCTGTTCTTAGAGAATGCACTGGACGTGTACTGCAATGTCATTGACCTTGTACGCGAGATAGAGGTCACGTGGACACACGATCGTATGCTCTGCAGCGTCAATGTGGACGGGGGTTAGCCCTTTTTTTTAATATGCTCCTATTTCATTTGATTTCTTTAACAAGGGCAAACAATAATACAAAAAGTAACAATGATTATTATTTTTTAGAAATTAAATAAATTATAGCTTTTATCTAGATCTACATTCATGCTTATAGCATGATCAGAGCACTATGGTCCAATCTCATTCATGAGACCAGTTTGGGTAGGTGGGGAAGGCTTTCCGTGCTGCCTTTAGGCCTCAGTAAACACAAGTCTGCTCGAGTCGGGTGTCGAACCTCGAGCCCGCTTCATAGGTAACCAAGCCAAGCTAAGTTCAAGCGTACTTAGCCTCTCGACTACGCTTCCAAAAAAAAAAAAGAATTGAAGATATCTAACAAAATTCAGGTTTAGGGGTGATAGCAACTGACCAAGACCTTTGGTGACTCTGAACATTACTGAAATGTCTCCTTACCTGTCAGAGGAGGTTACCGCTGCGAATCGTTTGATCGTGTAAGAGCTGAGCTGAGCCGAAGGCTCTTCGAGCTCTAAGTTTGAAAATAAAAACAACCAGTTTGAGCGTCAAACAGTAAAAAAAAAAACTTGCGTGAACCACCGATCTGTCTGGAAGAGACCCAAGTCAATGCCTATGTAAAACATTGCTATTTCCGATGCATCTGGCACCCCGGGCGCATGGGCTAGACATGGCCAAACGCCGAGTGCACCGGGAACCTCCACCATTTTCCTATGTTATACCAAGCTAACGTGAAGGACTCGTCATAAATAACGGTCCCTTGAGGAACGGTTTTCTACTTTATCAATAGAAAAAATTATCGGTGAACAGTATTAAAGGGAGACTACAATAAATTTTCATTTCTCTTTTTAACTCTTTTCTTGTGGGGCTACTTCGGCTAGGGCTGATGGAGACCTTTTTTTCTTTTAAAATAATATCCATTAGGTAAAATAAAATTTGTACAAAGTGAATTTAGGTTTAGTAACTCTACACGCTTTGCAGATTTCTGTTCCTCCTAGAAAACTCAATGTTCTCTATCGAAATAATTTGCATTGAAAGAGTTAAGGAATCTCATTGAGGGCAACGCTAGAGTCTATCTAAAACATGTTTGATACAATACTTGGAATGTTGTGAGTTAATGGTGGATCTCTTCTCTTCCTAAATGAGGGGTCAAGCGTTCAAATCCTGGTAAAGATTGGGATTTTGAACTTAGTGAGTCCACCCAACTCTAATGGGTATCTAACATTAGTCATTGTGATGCCGACATGATACCAACGCCAGCAGTAGGAAAAGTTTAGCTTGACATCATGCCCCACAGATCGCAAGGTCTGAAAGGGGTTCTTAATTTTTTTTTTTTAAACAATAACAATGATAATAGTAAGAATTTAATGTTGCGATAAATGGCCGTCTAAATCGCATTGATGTATATAGTTATATGACTTAACTTGTAAGTCATTAAGGACTCAGTTTATGTATTCAAAAAAGGTTTTCGGTAAAAATAAATCTTCTCTGCCTTTGATCATGTCTGGGGACAAAAGCCACTAGCCAGCTTCCTCTAGGCGTCTCCGTTCAGTGCGAATCTTTCCAAAGACCTAAAATATGTTTGCAAGATACACAACAAAAAATACTTGAAGGAGCCCTCCCCCCCCACACCCCGGTTCTGTTTGGGCCTCAAGCTAGAGTGATGTTTGTCTTCTCTGGCGACGGGCCTGCAGTAAACTTAATGAAAACTTAAGATGCTGGTGTCATGGACAGTGACGGTCTTGAAGAACTCTACCTCGTTCTGAAGGACTCTACCTTGTTCGGAAGAAAACAAGAAGAACATGAAATGATAAGGAACTAAAGTATCAAGGGAAATAATACAGACTTTTTACCATTTCTTACAGGTAGCAACGTCGTACTGCGGCTTCCTGGGGTCGATCCTGATATTTTCAAGACTGTTGATGGCGACATGAGCGTCTTGCCTGAGCGCTGCTGGTCAAAGATAGGAGACAGCACAATATCTTGGACCATTGACCTTCAAAATTACCATTTAATCTATATGGTGGTCATTACAGGAAGGCCAGGTGAGATCTGTGATGCCGTCCGAACCACGACTCGCGTGCTTTATCTAACCCAAGGCAGCTGTAGAATACTTTAGCCAGTAAAGCGACGCATCATTGTTCACGAACTATGAACGCGACATTTTGGTAGCATGAATCCATGAATTGCATCTATTGTCAGGCTTTTACATGTTCGAATTAGCCTGATATTTGTATGATGTAGATACTTCTTCTGGTATTATTGTAATGTTCTTGTTGCTTTACTAACTAAATATCTTGGTGCACACGCTAATTTTGATGCTGCGTATGTGCACCTGTGCATCTACTGAGTTATCAGACCACACCATGTAGATAACCAACAGACTCGAACTTAGCAGACATGGTTTTTATTAAACACACTAATAATTCACAATTAATATATCGGCACTTCAGCTATCACAAAGAAGCACAGAATATTTCACATAAAACAATGTTGTAATCCATAGAAATACATCTTATATTTATTCATCAATACTTTTATCTTAAATACAAGACACGTCTGTCTTCTACCATATCTCTGGGGTCTACTTACTTGCCCAAGTGGTCAGCTCTAATCATGTGACCCAAAATATCCCATCATTCAACTGGGTACTCAACTTTCACATGAACCATTAACTTTAGAATTCACTTCGTGCTTAACAATGCAATACATCTCAACCAACACGTCACAGCATAAAACAGTCATGTGACATCTATTAATAGTTAGCATTTGAACTTTATGATGACAACATCGTTTAGGGACATCGACTGTGGCCCAATTCTGTATTAAAGTTTATATGCACTGTTAAACTCAGTCGGGACCGTTAGTTATAGAAGGCCTGAACACTGACCTGCAACATCACAACCTGTGGGCAGATTACATAAATAGATCGTTGCCACGTCGCAGGTCTGTACGACATGGCACGAGTTCTAATTTTCCCACAGGTTGTGACGTTGCAGGTCAGTATTGAGGCCTTCTATAACGAATGGCCCCGACTAAATAAGCCTAGCCTTTCACTTGTGAAGTGCCGATGTGTCAAACGAGCTGGTACAGTAGAACGTCGTTTATCCGACTCAATTGGGACCGGACACCGTTCGGATACGCGATTGTTCGGATAACCGAAAACCGAAGCGATCCATGCAGTATATGCAACCGGACACTATACGAATATTGAAAATCATCACATGCGGGACACGTGCATGAAGAACGAGCAAAATAGGTGACAAATGTCGCAATTTTACCTTTATTGTGGAAAATAATCACTTATTTTTCGCTGTACAATGTATGTGCATTACAGTACATGTGGTTGATAAAAAAAAAAAAAAAAAAAAAACTGGTCCGGATATTTGACGCTCCGGATAATAAACGTTCGGATAAACGACGTTCTACTGTATTATAACGCATCAATGTACTTGACATGCTCAAAACGCAAAGTAAGCAGTATATTTCCAATTTCAGACTTTAAGGTTTATAGGGCAGAGGGTGTTCAGATCTTCTGTTTCTTTGTCCAACCGTTAACGAACAGGGTGTCACGTGGCCAGCACAACGACCAACCGCCTTTACTTTACCCAACTTAAGTCAGGTGCCCATTAGAGTTGGGTAGACTCAGGGGCGCCCGTAAAAATTCCCGAAATTCAAAACTCCAGTCTTCACCGAGATTCGAACCCAGGGACCCCTAGGTTTGAAGGCCAAGCGCTTAACCACTCAGCCACCGCGACCCCAGGACGTACAAGATGTGCCAGCATCTTATGATTAACTAAACTACACGCATATACACTTTAGGTGATGTATAATAAAGCAACAGCGTGATACATAAGACATTTTCTCTAATGAATGATGCGCGCCTAGACGCATGTGTCCAAAATGTATAAATACACATTCCAAGAAACGTTGAGAAGCGCTGATTTAGATTCTTTCAGCGCCCCACCTTCTTAACATGCAACATGCCTACTGGAAGTAACTCTATAAGAAAGCCCTAAGATCCCGAAATTTAAAATCAGTCTTCACCAGGATTCGAACCCGGACCACTCAGTCACCGCGTCTCCCCCTTAACTTTTTCTCTCCTAACTGACGATACCAACGTTGATTCCACTAGAATGTGGTAAATAATTACGGAGAGAAAGAGTTAAGTTATTACACTATGAAAATGACATTGACATTTTATTTTTGATTGCAGATGAAGCAGGAGACAAGATGAGAGACTTTCGTTTGTCTTTGATGGAGGAAGACAAAGTGGTTGCTGAGCTGACGGATACTTTAGAGACCCGGGGATTCGGAAACCAGCATGTTTTCTATTTCAACCCAGACTTCGACGTGACGAAGATTAAAATATATTACAAGGATGAAGAGAACCAAAGCCGAGAACTCCACATTTGTGAATTTGAGGCTTTTGGATGTGAGTAAAAAGTTTGAGACTGAAAATTTAAAAAATTCATGTTTTTATTTCTTTTTTTGATCATTTGTAACTTACATACTATTATTTTTTCATCCAAGTGTCTTTAGTTTAAGAAGTAAAAGTAAGGTTCCCTGGTACTGGGTTGTGTCCGGGAGGTGGCCGGTTGTCTACTAGGTGGCCGGTTGTCTACTAGGTGGCCGGTTGTCTACTAGGCGGCCGGTTTTCTACTAGGTGGCCGGTTGTTTACGAAGATCTGATTTTTGAACTGTGAACATATATTTACATAAGATTTTTGCCAAATTATTAAATTTTTACTACCCTTACTATTTTAACTGTGAATAGACCTTGTTTTCAATGATTTAACTGAATATAATTTAGCCCTTGTTATGTAAAGAGAGAGTGATCCTTAAAGTATTACGGGCACGACATGGCCTAAATTGTGCCGATGTGCCTAAACTCAAAACTCAAACTCCAGACTTTGCGATCTATAGGGCAGATGATGTAAACGTCATCTGTTTTATTTTGTGGCACATGGTTGACAAGTGCATCACAACGACCTAATGCTTGTACTTTATTACCATCTTATGTCATGTATTGAATAGAGCTTAATGGACTCAAGGGCCCCCCCACTTCAGAAGCCAAGCGCTCTACCGCTCAGCCACCACGCATTCTCACTTTGATTGCTTATATCAAATCAGTCTGTCTGTCTGTCTGGTAAAAAAGTGTTTACACGTTATTTCTCCTCACTCATTTTCGGATCAATTTGAAACTGTACAAAATTATTCAGTGGCATAGACAAGACTCGAATGAATAACCAATTCGTCAGTTAATTATTGGAAATTAATTATTTTATTTGATACCAACAAGGAAAACTAACCCATCTGTATTCACAGATATGGCTTATTTTGTTGGGTTTACTCCCCTTAAGTAATTAAGTTATTTCTCCCTCACTCATTATCCGATCAAGTTAATACTTTAAAACATTTACTTATTGTATCTAACAAAACATGAATCTCTTTAAAAAAAACCAAACGATTTGCTAATTATTTAATGGTAATTAATTATTTTGTTTGATATCGAGTAAGGGAAATAACCTTTACATTATTGGTTGATATAGTTTTTAGTTTTGAGTTCTTTCCCGTTTTTTATTTTGATATTCTTTGTGTTTTGTAGTTTTAAGGCAAAGATAGCTTTACAAAAGCTTTTTTTTAAAAATGTTTTTTGTTTCTATCAAGGGTGTGCCGCAGGCGTGTACGGGGATCAGTGTGAGAAGATTTGTCCTTCTCACTGCGCCAGAAACCTGTGTGACGAATATGGATGCTTCTGGTGCATGGAGGGGTACACGGGCCCCACCTGCAATAAAGGTAAGTCGGGTCTACATTTATGGTGAGGCCAAAATTTGTGCAGGCGTTGGCGAAGAGGGACATGCTGTTTTGAAGGTCATCTTCGTTTGAGGCATTCAAGGCACAGTCATCTGCGAATAGCAGGTCTCTGATGCAGTCGTAGTTTACCTTGGTCCTTTTCTTGAGCCTCTGTGCGTTATGTGGGAGGCCAATACAAGCGCTGTAAAAACACTCTCAAGAGCTCCTTCAAGGAGTGCGATATCGACTTTCACAGCTGGGAAGCATTAGCTCTTGATCGCTCCTCGTGGCTTGAAAATGTGAGTCTCGGAGTCTCGAGATTAAAACAAGAAGAGTGGCCAGGGTGAAAGAGCGCCGAACGAACAAAAAGCTGAGAGAAGAAGCAGGCCTATCTGTAACTGACCTAGCCTACCCATGCCAAGTATGCGACCGGCTTTTTAAAGCGAGTTTTGGACTTTACAGTCATCTTCGAGTCCATAGAAAATGAGAAATGTGCTCATCTTCGACCAAGAAGGAGGAGCTATATATATATATTTATAAGTCGGATCTAGTAACATACGAATCTAGTTTGATTCTCCTTTGAAAACAAGTGTGCTGGACTCAGAACGAAACTAAGATAAGTTGCTCTTCATTGGTAAAATGGTAAGAAGGGCCTAGAAATAAACAAATGTAACTTTTTGTCCTTTGTAACAAAGGTATGATGGACCTAAAATGTTACAAAGGTAAGTTGAAACCTGCAATTATAGTAAGTTGGGGTTTTCCTATGAAAAACTTAATTGATCATACCCTGCCACAAAGTTGTTTTATTTTTATTTAAATTTAACTCCCTTCCTCAACTGTCTCATAAAGACTGGTTGTGTTTTTTTTTATTTCAAAGTGAACTCCAACACGACGTCAAACAAAGAAGGAGGCACATCTAAGAATGGAACCTCCTCGACCACCCAGCCCACGCCAAATGGCTCTCTACAGACAGACAAGGTGATAGACCTGGTCTTTATCGGTCTCCATATTGCCTTTGGCACGACCATCGTGGCGGTCTCGCTGACCTGTATCTGCCTTCGCATTAGGGAGAACAAGAGCGATAGGGCGTCCACCATCTTTTCTATGGCTCTACCATCCTTGTCTGGCTCCCTTACCACGCCACGTAAGTCACTAGATATCCTTGTGTTTTTTTTTTATGAATTAATTCCTTTTTTAAGACAGACTTTAGGAGACAATTACAGAGATCGGGTCTCAAAGAAACACTTTGCCGAGGTGAGACTCAGCGTCGCATGAGGTTTTTGGGACACGACATCCAATAGAACGAAGTTCGCCTACCAAGAGTTGCGATGATATAGTGGCCAATATGAGTAAAGAAATAACAGGAACGTCCACACTTAACTTGTCGTCACGTTTTCATGAAGGACCTCAGAACACATGGACACAAGGTGGTAAGCGGCTTTATACATGCTAGTAACAGATCTTTATGGAGACAGCTTGTCCCCTAATGCGCTGAACAGCCATGGAGGATTTGAAGTCTGAGTAAGTGAGTCTAAGTTTTTATTTAGTAAGCTATTATGACTACGATCAAGACAACGAATAAAATTAATAGTTTATAGCAATGTTCACGTAAATATCTACTGCTCATATGAACACACATACAAATGAAGTATCATTCCACTGTGGTTATTGTTTTCGTATTTGGTGTAATTGCATACACAGCTTTCTAAAATCTTTTATATGTGATGTTTAATGGCTACAATGTAGATCTATTTTTCGCCTAGTTTATTTGAAGACGTTTGCTTTGATGTGGCGTTGTTTTAACATATTTTAACTGGTACCCGGTAAGGCGTCTCAACCTCACCGCGGCGCCTGGGTGGAAACGGTCGTTAGAGGAGACAATTAGGCCAACAGAAAGGCAAAATAGAACCCCCGTTGGGGTACCTAGGGACACAGTCCATTGCACTGGCGGAGATGGAAGAAAGCCCCAACAAACATGTCAATATCCACACACCGTTTCTCAAAGGACCGCTTTTAAGATGGACACCTGCATGCTGATATAGTACAGAAAAAGAATTTCCCTGTTGTGCTCTGCCATCGGCCTCGCTTCTAATCCGAGCGTCTTGGGATATGAGGCATTGGTAATAGGGATGTAATAATTTGCATCTGCTTGGATATTTCCCAGACAGAAGTTTGTTCAAACCGGGAAGTGGAGGTAATCTTCCAT
The DNA here is from genome assembly GCA_036873155.1 of Biomphalaria sudanica. Classification (NCBI taxonomy): domain Eukaryota; kingdom Metazoa; phylum Mollusca; class Gastropoda; family Planorbidae; genus Biomphalaria; species Biomphalaria sudanica. The sequence continues at coordinate 119,634 of JAZGLO010005389.1, read as the reverse complement.
AGGCCTACTATTACAAGAGTCTTAGATTCAGTTTTTAATTAATCAACTACAAAGAAGAAAGAAACAATTCTAACTAGAAAGATAGTAAACATGCTCAAGCCACAACAAGCACTGCACTAAAATAAACACAAAATATAAGTATCACACAGAACAGGGGTTCTCAACCTGTGGGTCGCGACCCCCTTGTGGGTCGATTGAGGATTTGCCAGGGTTCGCCTGAGACCATCGAAATTATGGATTGTTATTGTTTACTCTTTGTATGTGTGTTTGTGTTTGGGGGGGGGTCGCGGCAGAGTGGGGGATTGTAAAAAGGGGTCACCGAGCTTAAAAGGTTGAGAACCGCTGACATAGAAGGCCCTCATCACAAACGAGTAATATCAGAACTAGGATCACAACGGCCATTAGCCCCATGATGACATTTTGGCCATATCTAAAGGTCCTCAGGGCTCACAAAGACATTCTTTCAGGGAACAGTAACAGGAAAAAGAAAAAGAGCAGACAGTAAAATCGATGGAAATACAACATAAAAGAATGGACGGACCTGACATTGAGAGATATTACATCTAAGGCGAAAAGTCTGTTAACAGATCACGAGTGGTGCCCCCCCAACAGTTCAGACTAAAGATAGGTGAAGGTGAAGCTAAAATCCATTTTTTACATTTTTATTGGCTTGCTTTTTTTCCCCCCTCAGAACGAAGTGTGAGAGCTTTGAACTCTCAACCCAGTAACACCATTGTGGAACAAGAGTTACGTCACCCGACTCCACCGCCTCCTCAAAGTCCCAGGCTCTAACAACTCTAGCGGCAGACAAGATATCTGCTAGAAAGAAAAACAAAAAAAGGATGAATGACACCAATGCAGACTGCTTCTTTGTAAACAGATTGATTAACTCATTGATTTTAAACTTCTAGAGGCAGTCATTCGTTTCACTTATGTGTAGGCTGCTCATTCTTTGGCAGCTCTACGGACCGGTCATTCACGTCGGAACTTCTGCAAAATTGTTCATATATATATTTTATTTGTGTACGAAAGTTTGTCTTTAAATTTCAAAGAGTTATAAATATGGCGATGTATATGACAGTTTTAGTTTTTGTTGCTGTACATCATTTTTAATGAGACGAAAGGTGTGTGTCAATTCAAAGCCTCGACGACTTAACATTGGGAATGAAAAGTTGAACTGTGAAGCTATTTTGATCACGCACTAAAAGCCAAGCCTAGAATTAGATTTATTATTTATTTGACCTACTTGAACCTGCCGACCAAAGATAGGGGTTGAGGCCCTAAAGGTGCGTGTCTAGCAATAGGATTACGTGAAAGTAGGATGAAAGAACACTGTTACGTCTTGTTTTCTAGAACATAGAAAACTATACAAGAATCAATACATATTGTATCATTTAGGATTCAGTATGAAGTGGTGGGCTCAAGGGAGTGGTAGATTGCAACAAAAGCAACATTAAGAAATTACTTATCACCATTAGGTGTGCATATCTGTGAAAAAAAACCCACATAATCTGGGGATTTAAACTAAGCAAAACTACATGTGACATCACTAGTGACATCCTATCTGGAAGCTTTGATTGAATAAGGCTGTTTAAGTGACCATTAACCACTAGCGGATCCAGAACTTTGGAGTGGGGGGGGGCGATTTTTTTCCAAACCCTAACCCTAACGCCAAGTAAACCCTAACCGTATGCATAAACGTGCGTACAACACCCACCCACATACCACACATCCCCACCCCCCCACACACATATATATATGAGAATAAAAAAAAACAGCATTGCTCAACCTTCGTCGAAAAACAAAATAACTGGGGCAGCACTAGAAGGTTCTCTTGTGACGCCAAAAGCGTTTTCTTGCATTCTTCACTGCAGAAACGCATTCTCCTGACCTAAAGCTCATTATTCCTACTATTAAAAAAGGACCTTTTGAATAATGTTGTAATTGAAAAATATTCTAATATGATTTTATAAATCCTAAATACATTGCAAATAAAACCGATTTGTTCCTTGAAAAGATAAGATACCCCACATATTTAGATTTTGGCTTTGAGGATCGCCGCCGAAAAAAAAAAATTCGATAAATAGTATTCAAGAAAATGAATGTATAAATTGTGAGTTATAGTCCCAAATTTATTTAACTAGAAAAATATCAGATTAAGTAAAGGTTGGGAAAAGGCGACTAAGAAGATATTATTTGAGCTTAGAAATCATCTCAATTATGAATCTTTTACTGAAACATTTCGTTTGAATTCTAACTTTTCCAATGCAAAGTCTTTCTTAAAATAATTAGGATAAATTCATGTGAAAATACACAAACTTTGTCTGGAAATGGGTGGGGCGGTTGAGTGAAAACGATTAATCCTCGCTCCTTTAATAATTTCTGCTAAAGATTGCATTTAGCATTGAAGAATAGGGGTGGGGCGACTCGATATAAGAATTTAATTTATAGTATATATAAATTATATTAGTGACAGATTTTTTAAATTTTGTAATTTCTTAACAATAATACAAAAAGAAAAAGTATTGGTTTGTCCGATGGGGGAAATGCGATTGCCCCTCCACACGGTACAACCCTTTTTCATTTAAATTTACTAATGATACCATTTGAGATTAGATTGTGGTACTGTACAATTGTGGTAATATACAATGGGTCACATATCAATACGTAGTTTATATTATATAGATATTTAAGTAATTTTGTTCACAAACTATGATTCTCCACAAAAATAGGACCGCCCCCCCAGCACTCAGATTGCTAGAGTGGGGAGGGCAGTACATGCAATCGCTCTCCCCCTACCCCACCGAATCGGAAAAAATACCAGAAAGGGAGCGACATAATATAAAATGTATATATTAATTCAACTAATTTTGTTAACAAACTATGATTTCTTCATAAAAACGGACCGCCCCCACCCCCCACTCAAAGAGTTTAGGTGGGAAGGGCAGTAGAGGTATTCGAGCCCCACTCCCCATCAATCGGCATACAGGGAAAAACATAATATAAAGATCGGTTAAAATATCAATAACAATTTTAATCATATTATATAGATATTTAATTGATTCTGTTAGCAAGCTGTGATTTCTACAAATAAATTGGACCGCCCCTCCCCACTAGAAAGTGTATGGGGGGAACGGGATGGATACCACCGCCCCCTCCCTACCCACCAAATAGGCCAACATACTAGAGGCGGGAGCAAAATAATATAAAAATAGGTTAAAATATAAATAATTAGTATATATTTTTAACATAAGTAATAAATTCGTATACAAATTGTGTGAATTCTATAATAAAATTCGCCCGCCAAGTGGGGGGGTGATCGCCCCTACCGCCCCCTCCCCCCTGGATCCGCCAGTGCCATTAACACGAACGTGACAGAAATGTGCATTGATACGATAGTGCATAACCTTTTATGTCCCCTTTTCAGTGTCCCCATTAATTAGAGTGAATTGAGGAAGTCCGATTGGTGGGCGATTAGTTGAGTTCTGACACGTGTGTCGTAATCATTTGTCGGGATTGCACTGCGTCATGGGCTGGATACAGCCGGCCGGCCACAGTTTAGGCATCACAGTGGCGTCACCCTACCACAACACGACTGTATGAGTAGGAAAATGTTATAGGCTTGTAATAGAAAAAGTTGCTACTGCTTCTTCGATGTCGTTGACCATAGTGGAGGGTTGAGCCGACAAGTCCTAAATCTTTGATCTGAAATTAAATTGGGCAGCTCTGTCTTTAATAGTCACTGATTTAACCCTCTCGTAATGATGATTTAAAATGAAGTGTTTTCGTTGATAGAAAATTTCAGGACTATCAAAGAAAGGACTAAGCGAATTAGGTCCAAATATAGTATGAATGCAGACCATAATGTAAACAATGAAATATTTATAGATAACAATATAGAAAGATTTAGTTTCTACACTAATTATTCACCGTTGTTGTATTTCTTTAATTATAATTGGAATATTTAGTAAATATAATAAATATGGTTTTCTTTGATCAGTGTTTCTTATTGTCTAATGAATGTTTAATTTAATTATATTGAATAATAGCTGAAAATGTATGTTTGTGTGTGTTTGTGTGTCTGTATGTGTGTTTCCGTATTCGAACGAGAGTATCTCAGATAGTTTTGGATTTTTAAAATCTTTGTTTTGCGTTTTCTTAAACGCTTCTATATAGTGCCTCTTTCATGCTTGCATCTCAACTCAGAGCGCTAGGGTCCAATCTCTTTTGTGGGTCAACGTAGAAAGTGGGTATCTGGGAGAAGGTTTCCTTGCTGATTGTAGGCGCTCAGCAAACACAACTCTGCTAGAGTATGGATTCAAACTCCAGTCCCCTTGTTAGGTGGCCAAGCCGTAACCAAGCGGTTTTGGCCTCTCAGCCACCTAGGCCACATATTTATGTCAAACTTTCTCTTTTCTTTGACCTGAAATTTTATTTCCAGCTCAAAAGAGAATTTGATTCATATTTGAGGCCTACATGTGAAGGAGTCTTGTTGTTGCGGTGAGATTATATTGGTCAGACAATGAGTTTCTGAAATTACAATTAGCTGTCGATTTCTATTTTGAACAGTTATTGAACAGTAATTGAACAGTGATTGAACAGTGACCACAGTGAACACTCAAATAACATCGTTATGCCGGAGAGTGAAATGTTAATTCTCAATTCAAACAGCGAAAATCTTATAACATTTGATACAAAGCTTTAAATCTGGAACTAGGAATCACTTTAATAAAATATATACACTGTACAATAACATTTAAATTTAATTAAACAAGTTAACAGTCTTCGTTGAAGCTCTCAACTACAGCAAACTCAGGTCCTTTTAAAAATGTTTGATCATCTACCTCTTACTATATTTAGAAACAAACAACCTCGCTCCTTTTATGGAATGAACTTGCCCGCTTCAGTTCCAAGAAAGCATGCTTATTCCAAGAACTCGTCAATTAAGCATGACTTTGCTGCGAAGACGCTTGCAGAAATATATAAATAAACTTAACGTAACAGCTGCTTTATGCTACTTGAGATGTAGACCCTAATAACTTAGTAGTATTATTTTGTTTGTTTTATTAATCAAATTTTTTTATCAAATCCCTTTTTGGAATTGGGCTTCCTCATAGCTTTGTTTTCACTTCATGTCATTAGTCTGACAATTGACACAATAAATTGTATTGGTTTGATTTATATACTTTAATGTTATTTTTAGTTTGACTAATCTTTATTTAATGTAAGAATTGGTTCAACTTGGCTTTAGGCTATGTAAGTATTGATAAGTATGCCATATTATTAGGATTCTAACTGTAGACTTATAGAGGAGAAGCCGTCATGGAATCGAGATGCTACCGAAGGATTCTAGCTACAACGACAACATCGCTAAGGAGGAAGCCGAAACCGGATCACAGAGACGACCGGGACCCACTAGAACTATAACTATGCCTTACAGATGAAACATTGAAGGAGCGTCCAATAATGTTCACTGCAGATTTTCATGTATGGGGATAACTATAATTATTTTAGCTATTTGGTGTATCCGGCGTGTATAATATAGAAGTTTTGGTAAGGTATGTATTTTAAAGGTTTATGATAAATTTTATGACACCTTTTAGGTATAGAATTTTTTTTTCAAGGAACTTTAATAATCTGTAAGATAAGATAAGGTTAGCTATACATAGATCTGAGGTTCTCAAACTTCTGAACCGGAGACCCATTTATTTAGTCAAAATGTGTCCACGGAACCGTAAGTAAAAAAAAAGCTACAAAAAATGCTAAAAAAACAAAAAACGAATTGATGACTTGGATGAGATTGATGAGATTTTATGAGCGTATCGGCACTGCCGTTCCTTTGAATACATCAGCTGTGTGGAGAGGGGGGAACTGATGTGTGGGCGACATCGTTCCGACCACAGCTAATGCCCAGGCATTCCATGAGATGATCCATAGTCGCTTCGCGACTGAAGGAGGCCAGAGAGAGAGAGAGATGAGGGCATTTATGCCCAACTCAGCGAGCTCACATTTCGGGTATTTTTTTTAAAAGGAAGGGGAAGCAGTCTACAACTTTTTTACAATGACCCGTAATGTAGGATATACATTTGGAATGTTTTTGCAATCAGAATTCGTGGTATCGCTGTTTAGACATATGGTTTAAGTTCCTCGTTTGTGGATATTTCAATAAGCTGCTCCTTCTCTCAATATGGTTTCATCTGTGATTGGGAACTGAGTTTGTCCACGCGCAAAAGAGTTCAACACCCTGTCGGGAATATCCAAGTGAAGAATGACTTCAAATCTTTGGTTTATATCGTCATATACAAGTACATAATAGACGTATTAAACAGTAATGAGTGGCGAGTGAATCATTATTCAAATTAGCTTATCGAATAAACTGGATTTTAGCAAAGTTGTTTTTAATTGTATACAATTTTCATCTTTCTGTGGACCCCGTACAGTCGTCTAGGGGACCCCTGGGGTACGCGGACCACAGTTTGAGAAACATTGGTCTAGATCAGGAGTGGGCAAATTACGGGCGGCCGGCCACATGCGGCCCGCCGAAGTGTTTTATGCGGCCCGCCGACACCTACAGAAATCAGGTGTACCCACAGTATACACATATAAAAAATGCTAATATAAAAATAATATCTATATAAATTATAAAAATTGTCTCATTATAAAAAGTGTTAAGTAAACGAAGATTATGCTAATAGGCTATAAAGCTATAAACGCAATTCAAGATACAACCTCTGAGAGTTGGTTAGGCTTGGAACAAGATGGCAAGTGTAACAACTAATGGAGCTCGATCTTTGACTGAGAAAAAAATATTTTTTTAATAAAAAATATCCCAACCATAAACTCTAAACAGGAAAGTTAGCACAAAGCTGCATGAAATTTCTGCATGACATAGTCATCATCCACTACAGAAGAAAATAAAATTAGGGGTGTTAACCTCGGGTAGTTCCGATTTATCCGCAATCTTAGCATGGGCAAAGCAAATGAGAAGAACATATAATCTCATGGAAGAAAATGTTATGTTACTTAAAGGACATTGACTGCGACATGTTACCAATATTTCTAATGAAGAGTGGAAGACAGATTTCATGTGATTTTTATAGTTGCGTTTGCAATTGGTTGTTTACATTTGCAATGTAATTGCAAGTTAAATCTTTCCAAACAAGGCTTTCCCAATTCTACAGGCAAGCAAAAGAAAATAGTTTTTGTTATTTTCATTTGCTGAAAGGTGAAACCATTTTTAGTGAAATAATTAAAAGTACAACACCAATTAAGATTCCTTATTTGTGCCATTTATAAAAGCAAATTTTAAGACGACAAGAACCAGTTTTGAATACCATCAGCTCACCATTTATCGCAGAAGCTGATTCAGCTCCAGAGGACATAACTCCAAGCCAAGAAAAATTCCAGTCAGTATTACCACGGTAGTCTTATGGGTGCCAGAAGATGCATTTCCATACTTTAAAAAAATGTACTGCTATTCATACATTTGTGTACACATTCATCTGTTCTTCTTCTTCTTCGTTCTCTTTTTATATGTTGGAGGGTTCAGATCAATAATCCTATATCTGAGATGAACCGCGCAGTGGCTTCCAGATCAGGCAGTTCTCCGAATAGTCTTTGGAGAGTCTTGTTCGGCTCTCTTGATTTAGTATGGAAGGACATGGTCAGCATTCTCTGGTGATGCTCGACATTTATCTTCCAAAACATATATTGTCTCATTTAGTGAGCAAGCTTTTTTTTTTGGTGGAAACTAAACAAGTGTAATCACTGGTCAACGTTCCAGAACATCATGCACGAGTGTAAAAAGTAAAATGCTGCACATTAAGTACAACTGTATATTTGTTGGGATATTGCGAAATAAAAAGACACTAGCAATTTTTAAAAAATCGTAAAATTGTTTTAAGAAATTGCTAACTCTTGTTGTAACTGTTCAACGCGGAGTATGAAAAAAAAAAAAAGAAACGTGAATATAATACATAGTAAATTTGAGTTAAAAGATATTCTACACAGTTAGCAAGCGGCCCGCCATTCTAAAACCTTTTTTAATGTTGCTCTCGATACAAAAAGGTTGCTCACCCTTGGTCTAGATGACTACCATAGACTATATATTACACTACAGACAGAACACAATGATTAAGTTGCACACCTAAACTTGTATGCATTGCTATTTCTCAACCAACATAGAACATAAGTTGAACGAGTTTTTGTGGAATTTTTTGAGGGAAAATAAAAAAAAAACAATAACAAATTTCTATTTATTTATAACTAGCAGTCTAGAACTTTCAAATCTTTTGTATCATTTTAAAAATAGATTGACGGCAAGACGTCAATGTCGCTTAGTCTAGGAATATTTCTGGCATTAGCTCAAGACGTCATGTCCGATACTAGTAATGGATTACTTTGATTTGTAGTAAAATGTACTCTATAGATATATGATAGACTAGTTAGTCTTGTATTTACTACAAGCTAGAAGCATAAATAATCTAGTTCTAGATCTCTATTAGATCTAATTTTTAATCGATTTAGTTTAGGCCTACTTTCAGCATCCTGGAAAGAGTGTGGTCTTTTTGTGTACCGCATGGAACTGGCCAATTTGAACTGGGCATGGTTTCGTTTGAATTTTCAAGGCTTTTTGCAAAGCTAATATTAAATATTTATTTTCCTGGCTGGATAGTTTCACCTAATGTTTTCTCTCCCACTTCCTGTTCTCGGATCAAATCGAGACTTTGCAAAATTATTCAAAATTACACATTATCTTATCTTCTTATCTTATATAATACAGACGTTACTTCAATAAAGAAGATGATTACGTCCTACGCGTCATGCATTTAGTCATGCATATTAACCAATGACTTAAATTCTGCCAAGTCACTGGTTTTTCTGGCTAGCTCAGGCAACCCATTCCATGCTCTAATAGCACTAGGGAAGAAGGAGTATTTGTACAAATTTGTCCTAGTATATGGGACGAGGAATGTGCCTTTATTTTTGTGAGTGACATCACATGAATTTTTAGAAAAAAAACAGCAATTAGTTAATTAATTAGTGGTTATTATTAATTTTAAAAGAAAATGGAAATAAAATCTTGCTGTGTTGAGATAAATGTCAGTAATTTAGCGGTTATTCCTTTAGAGAATAGATAGATAGAGAATTCCTTTAGACACAAAGATAAAGACATATTCCTCATCCCATATGCTAGGACAAATGTGTACTAATACTCCTTCTTCCCTAGCGCTATTAGAGCATGGAATGGTTTGCCTGAGCTAGCCAGGAAAACCAGTGACTTGGCAGAATTTAAGTCATTGGTTAATATGCATGACTGAATGCATCACGCGTAGGACGTAATTATCTTCTTTTTTGAAGTAACGTCTGTATTATATAAGATAAGATAAGATAATTTTTTTTAAAAAGTATTTTTTATATTTTGCTAAAAACAAAAACGACTCTGTTGTCAGTGCTGTTTTCTGCACACCTCATTTCACGCCAGCTCTTACAGCACGACGCCGAGATGTTCTATTGATTGCTTTTGCCTTTCAAAGATCTAACTTTTAAATGTTTCTAAAAAGATGTCTAGACTCAGATTGTAATGACGATTTCAATTCGTGGGAATGTGTCTAGCTAGCTCAGTGGACTTGAGGTCGAATTCCGATGTAGGCTAGGAATTTCAAATAATTGATTTGGCTCGAGATGAGTTGCGTTTCTTGAGAGCCTAAACCTTTTCTTAGATAGCCCCTCACAAACGTCCAGAAAAGAAAGTAGACCAAAGACACTGCTACCTGGCACCTGCATAATTATAGAAGGACAGAGAGGAGGTCAAAGCCTGAGATCTGAGGACACACACATTAAAGTCACAGTAGAGTTGGTGTCGCAAAGTCATCTCATTTTAAGTATCATATTTCTCAAACAAAGCAACTTTTTTTTTCCCAATACTATTGTATGAATAAGGAGAAAGGGAGACCTGTTGCTGAGTGGTAAAGCGTTTTTTTTCCGAACCGGGGGTCCAGGGTTCGAATCCTGGTGAAAACTTGGATTACCTGACATTAGTTGGAGAAAAGTTAAGGCGGTTGGTCGTTTGTGCTGGCCACATGACACCCTCGTTAACCGTAGGCCACAGAAACAGATGACCTTTACATCACCTGACCTATAGACCACAAGGTCTGAAAGGGGACCTTTTACTTCTACAAATATGTAATTGTCGTGTTCACCCAAAATGTCGTATTTTCTGTTTTCTTATTAAATCTTCATCAAATGATCGTCTCCTGTTGCCCCTCAGCATGTGACCGCAACTGGTTTGGAACCAAATGTGAGTTCGCATGCCATTGTTACTTGGGCACGTGCAACGGTGAAGGTCAGTGTTTGGACAGTAGTGAATTGTGCCAGAATGGCTGGTTCGGTGATTTATGCCAGTACAGTAAGTTATAATGACTTTTGATAGAATTCACGATGGTGAGAAGACAAATTAACATTTTTAAGCTGCCAAATTAAGGTATATGAAGCTAGATATAGGTGATAGGAATTCAAATGGTATTGTAAGCAGACAAATTAAGGTTTAGGCAACCAAGTTAAGGTTTTAAGAATTCATATCAAGTTTAATTAAATTTAAGATTTCATAGAAAAGTAAATTGTATAGGTTGTGTTTTACTAATTAATTGGAGATCATGTAGCCTATTATCTTCTACGCTTTCTTTTGAGGTTTACATTATTTTCATTTGAGCAAAACAATAGTTTATTTTTAAAAGAAATAAAACATATAATTATTATTTCCTTGTAGAGTTCGTTGATTAATCAATATTTCCGATATTTAATAATAATAATTTTTTTTTTTCCATATTTGATCTCGATTTTCTATACGTTCATCTCCCTTGGATGTACGCCGTATTTTACTATTTTACTAATCGGTTATCTGTTCAAGGGGAAGCAGCCATGATAATTTTTTACATTCCATTTGTCGGAGTTTTGATAATTTCTCTTGGATAGATAAATAAATAAATTATTATGGCAAATGTAAATACTCATAACATATACAAAAACATACATCATTTTCCTCTATTGTTTAACAAAATTATGTCAAGGGGATGACCTCCTTCAGTCGTAATGACTATGGTTCAACTCTTAAGAACACTTTTTCATGTGACCGTGGAGCCCCATTTGGAGAGACACTCCCTTTCCACGCATATATCGCTTTGGTTTTGGTGGTTGAGGAGCCGGCCATTTTTTTTATATGGCCCGCTTTTCTTCCAGGGTTGAGGCCCATGTTTTTTTTTACTGTCCATAGATTTTTTGGTCACCATCTCGTCTCGTTAGATTACATCACCTAACGGAGGTGTGGGCGACCAGTTTTCTTGATCCAGACGCCCGTAGACAACAACAACATGTTCTGTTTTCACAGAGAATAAATAAATTACTGTAGACAATTAAGTATGACAATTAATTAACAGAGACTTCGTGTTGATATACATCAACTGTTAAATTTCTAGGAAAATCGTTAGAGACCTTTTTTGAGATTAGCGTCTAGGCTGGTTTCTGGCTGGTTTAAAGTTCCATAAAATTAGGTGCGAAGAGTATAACTGTTGTTTTTAAATTACAAAGCATATATAAACAGCTAAAATCCGTGTTTTTCAAAGGTTTTGAGCACGACCCTCCCTGAAAGGGGTGCAAAATGATAACAAGGGATAGTGATGTGGTCGAACGATAATATTTTTGTCTGGATAGGGGTGTCACCTAAAGTGGATATGAGTTTCAGTGGATAGAAGTGTCGCCTTAGTTGAATAGGTGTGTCAGTGGATAGCAGTGTCGATTTACTTGAATAGATATGTCAGTGGATAGGAGTGTTGCCTTAATTAAATAGGTGTGTGAGTGGATAGAAGTGTCGCCGTTATTAAATAGGTGTGTCAGTGGATAGGGGTGTCGCCTTAATTGAATAGATGTGTCAGTAAATAGTAGTGTCGCCGTAATTTAATATTTGTGTCAATGGATAGGAGTGTCGCCTTAATTGAATAGGCGTGTCAGTGGATAGGGGTGTCGCCTTTATTGAATAGGTGTGTCAGTGGATAGGAGTGTCGCCTGAATTGAATAGGTGTGTCAGTGGATAGGAGTGTCACCTTAATTGAATAGGTGTGTCAGTGGATACGGGTGTCGCCGTAATTGAATAGGTGTATCAGTAGATAGGGGTGTCGCCTTAATTGAATAGATGTGTCTGTAGATAGTAGTGTCGCCGTAATTGAATAGGTGTGTCAGTGGTTAGGAGTGTTGCCTTAATTGAATAGGTGTGTCTGTAGGAAGAAGTGTCGCCTTAATTGAATAGGTGTGTCAGTGGATAGGAGTGTCGCCTTAATTGAATAGGTGTGTCATTGGATAGAAGTGTCGCCTTAATTGAATAGGTGTGTCAGTGGATAGGAGTGTCGCGTTAATTGAATAGGTGTGTCAGTGAATTAAAGTGCCGCCGTAATTGAATAGGTGTGTCAGTGGATAGGAGTGTCGCCTTTTTTGAATAGGTGTGTCAGTGGATAGGAGTGTCGCCTTAATTAAATAGGTGTGTCAGTGGATAGGAGTGTCGCCTTAATTGTATAGGTGTGTCAGTTGTTAGGAGTGTTGCCTTAATTGAATAGGTGTGTCAGTGGTTAGGAGTGTCGCATTAATTGAATAGGTGTGTCTGTAGATAGGAGTGTCGCCTTAATTGAATAGGTGTGTCAGTGGATAGGAGTGTCGCCTTAATTAAATAGTTGTGTCAGTGGATAGGAGTGTCGCCTTAAATGAATAGGTGTTTCAGTGGATAGGAGTGCCGCCTTAAATGAATAGGTGTGTCAGTGGATAGGAGTGTCGCCTTAATTGAATAGGTGTGTCAGTGGATTGGAGTGTCGCTTTAATTGAATAGGTGTGTCAGTGGATAGGAGTGCCGCCTTTATTGAATAGGTGTGTCAGTGGATAGGAGTGTCGCCTTAATTAAATAGGTGTGTCAGTGGATAGGAGTGTCGCCTTAATTGTATAGGTGTGTCAGTTGTTAGGAGTGTTGCCTTAATAGAATAGGTGTGTCAGTGGTTAGGAGTATCGCATTAATTGAATAGGTGTGTCTGTAGATAGGAGTGTCGCCTTAATTGAATAGGTGTGTCAGTGGATAGAAGTGTCCCCTTAATTAAATAGTTGTGTCAGTGGATAGGAGTGTCGCCTTAATTGAATAGGTGTTTCAGTGGATAGGAGTGCCGCCTTAAATGAATAGGTGTGTCAGTGGATAGGAGTGTCGCCTTAATTGAATAGGTGTGTCAGTGGATTGGAGTGTCGCGTTAATTGAATAGGTGTGTCAGTGGATAGGAGTGCCGCCTTAATTGAATAGGTGTGTCTGTGGATAGGAGTGTCGCCTTTATTGAATAGGTGTGTCAGTGGATAGGAGTGTCGCCTTAATTAAATAGGTGTGTCAGTGGATAGGAGTGTCGCCTTAATTGAATAGGTGTGTCAGTGGATAGGAGTGTCGCCTTAATGGAATAGGTGTGTCAGTGGATAGGAGTGTCGCCTTAATTTAATAGGTGTGACAGTGGATAGGAGTGTCGCCTCAATGGAATAGGTGTGTCAGTGGATAGGAGTGTCGCCTTTATTGAATAGGTATGTCAGTGGATAGGAGTGTCGCCTTAATTGAATAGGTGTGTCAGTGGATAGGAGTGCCGCCTTAATTGAATAGGTGTGTCAGTGGATAGGAGTGTCACCTTAATTGAATAGGTGTGTCAGTGGATTGGAGTGTCGCGTTAATTGAATAGGTGTGTCAGTGGATAGGAGTGCCGCCTTAATTGAATAGGTGTGTCAGTGGATAGGAGTTTCGCCTTTATTGAATAGGTGTGTCAGTGGATAGGAGTGTCGCCTTAATTAAATAGGTGTGTCAGTGGATAGGAGTGTCGCCTTAATTGAATAGGTGTGTCAGTGGATAGGAGTGTCGCCTTAATTGAATAGGTGTGTCAGTGGATAGGAGTGTCGCCTTAATTGAATAGGTGTGTCAGTGGATAGGAGTGCCGCCTTAATTGAATAGGTGTGTCAGTGGATAGGAGTGTCGCCTTTATTGAATAGGTGTGTCAGTGGATAGGAGTGTCGCCTGAAGTTAACGTTTGCTAAACACTAGGTGAAACTCTGTTTTTTTTTAATGTATTTTTTTTCTATCACAGAAGACGTCGCTCACGAAGCAACAGTGGACGCCCAGTTTGTCAACGACAACAACCCGAGCACATGCGTCGACCTCAACTCCGTAAGGATCAAGCTCAAGGTGCCCTTGTTTTTCACGTTCTTGGCCATCGTCTTAAACTTCAACAGTAAGTCTTGCTAAGTTGTCCTTTTTTTGTTTGAGCGTTAGAGGTTCAAATCTAAAATTGTAGTATTCAACTGCCATGTTTCTTTTTCTAAGGACTAGCTTTATAATGGACTTTATTCGCAAAAAAAAAAACAACAACGGTCTAGTGATAATATGGATAAAACAACGAAAACAAAACTGTCACGTGATAGCATTTGTTGGTTAAAATTAGATCGTAATTTGTGTAGAAGAGATAGTGGATGCGGTCCATTATTTGTGCGTGTGTGTGTGTCTCGAGGCAAAAGCAATATTCGTTGCCATTCAAGTCAAAAATCTATGTCAATATGCGGAGGGTTCCAGAGAGAGAGAGAGAGAAAGTGAGAGACAGAGAGAGAGAGACAGACAGAGAGAGAGACAGAGAGAGAGAGAGACAGAGACAGACAGACAGAGAGACAGAGAAAGAGAGAGAGGGGGGTACAGAGAGAGACAGAGAGAGAGAGACACACACAGAGGGAGAGAGAGACAGAGAGAAAGACAGAGAGAGAGACAGAGAGAGAGAGAGAGAGAGGGGGGGCAGAGAGAAACACACAGAGAGAGAGAGAGACACACAGAGAGAGAGAGACAGAGAGAGACAGAGACAGTGAGAGAAAGAGACAGAGTGAGAGAGAGAGACATGGGAAAGGAACGAGAGCGGTCCGTTTCAACACAATGTAACACATACTAGAACTCACGAGGCACAACAAGAGACCGGACAATAGAGCACTGACCAAGCTGGAAGAATTAAAGATGAGATATAAAAGTTCTGATCTCTTTACCTAAATAATCATATACTTTGGACATTCATTGTGTCATTAGATTTTAGTACTGAAAATAGCAAGACGTATTAAAACACCCAATTCTATTGTAACAAACTCCCTCCCCCTCTCTTCTAAAGGCCCTATCTACCCTCCTAGTTTAGTCCACCTAAAAGCATAACAAAGACCTTTGTCTACTATAAAGGTCAGTCACATTTTTTGTTTTCTTCATCTCATCCAGAACAAATCACCATTTTCAAAGTGAACTTTGTATTGAGTGACTCTGGGAAGGCGCCTTGCCAGGACATGAAGAATACTACTTCGGGGGAGACCATAGTCGTGACATGTAACAACACACAGCTCGTCCGAGAGATCATTATTGACTGGACCGAGAAACGGTCCATTTGTTCCATTTACGTGAATGGAGGTGAGGCAGTACATTCAATCAGGCAAATTAAAATAGTAAATAAAGTAGATAATGGGCTCTTGATCTAGTTGGAAAAAACGATGTTGAAACAAAAATGTAGAAATAGAATCTAGGTTAATAAAGTAGATAATGGGCTCTTGATCTAGTTGGAAAAAACGATGTTGAAACAAAAATGATTTCACTATCTTCCTAATCGTTTAGTTAGTGAAGGTCATCTTGTTTGACCAATGGTTAACGTGCGAGGATTACAAGGTCCGAAACAGTGTAATTTACTTCATAACATTACTTAATTTTGTGTGTGTGTGTGTAGATTTGGTCTCCTAAGTTTTTTGATGGATCGGTCAGACAGAATAAATGAGTTCATCCCTTACACAACCACAAATTACAGTACCTATTAAACTGTGGGACTCCTTCAACGTACTAACAAAAGAGACGCTTAAGCTGGGGGGTTTTTAAGAGTGAAAAAAGTATATTTCTTTTCATCTATTGTTAGACAATTAGTTAGTATTATTAGTTTGTATAGAGACGCGCCATAGTTGACAGACTTTGAACGCGACATTTAGTGACGTCACGACTTAGCTGAGTTAGAGATTATTTTATTTATGTTAATTTAGTCAGTTGGTGTTAGGACTTCATAGGGATGACGTGATATTACAGACAGAGACTCGACTGTGGCCTTTACCATATTAAACATCATCTGAGTTTGTATAACGGTTCGGACTTTTCTACTTATTACATGTGTAGGTCTTGTTACTTGTTAGATAGGTACATCAAAAACACCCGTACAAGAAACCCAGACAGCTCCAGAGTAATCTGTCGAAGTCAGACAGCCATCATCAACTACAAGGGCAAATCATATCACAGTATTAATCCAATTTTAGTACCAATCGACTAACTGATTAAACGATATTATTACTAATGTTTTAAAGATGTGGTGAATTTATTGACATCCATTTATCTTATAATTAGAAGCTTAGTATAATTTTCACTAATGCCTCGAATATCTGTCACACTTCAGTAAGTTTAGTATAGGTATGTCCCAAAACCATATAGATACACCTTCTCAATCTGACCTCTTTTCGATGTTGTGACCTATAGAACAGAGGTAAAGATAATCTATTTCTATGGTCCTCGGTTAATATGGGCTGTCATGCTGCCAGCACTTCGACCAACCGCCTTTACTTTTCCCCAACTAATGTTAGGTTTAATAGGATTCATTCAGGCAGGGTTCCCATAAAATTCCCCCCAAAAATTGAAAATCCAAGTCTTCACTGCTATTCGAACCCCGAGACCCTTACGTTCAGGTCCAATCGCTTTACTTTTCAGCACCCATACCATCCCCCCAAAAAAATAATCTATCTTTAATTGACCTTAATTTGACTTTCACTTTTCTATCTGGGAGAAATATGCTTAGCAGACGCCAGGAGAATAAATATGTGAATCTCAGCCTATTGGGCCGGTATGCCTTGAACGCTTGTTCCATCATGCCTTCTAGTTTCCTCTAGTCTTCTTAAAAAAAAGCCCCGACTTTTTTCTCTCTCTCTTTTTTTTTCCTAGGTCGAAACTTGGCTCTGAAGCAGAAAACACGCACATCATCAATTCATCTACCTAACCACGCGATCAGTCGACCGCAGACAGCTGTGGATGGGTCGAAGTCTCGATCGGAGAACGCCAACGCTAGCTGCGCCATGACGTCATCTCAAGAACCGAGACCGTCATGGACCCTTACGTTTGACGAGCCTTATGTTATCAAGTTAGTTGTCATTACAAACATAAAAGGTAAGAGATGGTAGTACTTTTGTGTGTGTGTGTGAGTGTGTGTGTGTGTGTGTGATATGTCTAGTCAAAAGGTTCTCAAAATTTTTATTCGTGACGCTCTAAACAACTGATTGTGAGGGTCAAAAGTTTGTTGACAATAGCATATACAAGAACTAGCTTGGAGCTGCAGAAGACTTTCAAGTACTAATGTTGCAAGGCAGGCACTTGGTTGGAACCCACAAGGAAAGAGGAAAGTGGTCAGACCCAAGCAAACCTGGAAGTGGTCAGTCATCAGTGAAGCTGAGGGCACTGGACTAACGTGGGAGCAGATGAAGAAAGCTGCCCAGACTACTTGCATTAGACTGCACTATGTGGAAAGAGATGATGACCAAAGAAATCTATAATAGTAATACAAAGTATTATACAAGTATACAAGTAATACAAAGCAATGACCTCAGCTCTGGAAGAAAAGTGAGTCCAAACTAAAAAATGGCTGATTCCTCTACCACCAAAGCAAATGCCAACTTTACCTGCGTTGTAAATAGACGAAAATGCCTATTAGAAATAGAGCTCTAAGACCAAAAAAAACAAAAAAAAGTCCTCCACTAGACGATGGATAGACGATCTGACAACCTGACGTCTGATTTAATTAACATCTGACTTAAACTGACGTCTGCCTTAACTTGACTTCTGAATTAATTAACTTGACTTTTGAATTAACTAGACATTTGACTTAACGACGATTGACTTAACTTGACTTCTAACTTAACTTGACATCTGCATTAACTTGATTTCCGATTTAAATGTATGTATGAATTAACTTGTCTTCCGGGCTAACTTTATGCCTGAATTAGCTTGAAGTCTGACTTAACTTGAATTCTAATCTTAACTTTCATCTGAATTAACTTTATGTCTAAATTAGCTTGACATCTGACTTAACTTGACGTATGACTTAACTTCACGCCTGACTTAACTTGACTTCAGAATTAAGAAGTCTGACTTAACTTGACTTCAGAATTAACTTGAAGTCTGACTTAACTTGACTTCAGAATTAACTTAAAGTCTGACTTAACTTGACTTCAGAATTAACTTGAAGTCTGACTTAACTTGACTTCAGAATTAACTTGAAGTCTGACTTAACTTGACTTCAGAATTAACTTAAAGTCTGACTTAACTTGACTTCAGAATTAACTTAAAGTCTGACTTAACTTGACTTCAGAATTAACTTGAAGTCTGACTTAACTTGACTTCAGAATTAACTTGAAGTCTGACTTAATTTGACTTCAGAATTAACTTAAAGTCTGACTTAACTTGACTTCAGAATTAACTTGAAGTCTGACTTAACTTGACTTCAGAGTTTACTTGAAGTCTGACTTAACTTGACCTAGCTTTATACTCTGCCTTTCACTTTGAACATGTGTTATTTCTCGCTACCACAGACCACTGGAAACAAATGAGAGGTTTTAAAGTCGACTTCTTTAACGAGTTCCAACAAAACATCTTCAAGTATATAGACGATCCCAATTCCAGGATCGATACCGATGAACTCATCATACACGTCAACGTTACAGATGACCTCATTAAAAAAATAAACATATCGATACCCTCGAAAACGAGACCAGAGCAAGCACTGTACATCTGTGAGTTTGAGGCTTTTGGGGGTAAGGAGCCTCAACATATTTTTATCACAACTCCACTCTGAGACTGAATTTTCTTAAGTTAATTGACAGGTGGAGGGAAGAGCTTTAAACGTGGCGGGAAAATGAAAACTATTTTTGTATTTTAAGAACAGAACATGGTTGTCCGTAAAATTGGGTAGTTTTTGTATGTCCTCAAAAAAAAAGACAGGAGTAGGGGCAAAGGAGAGCAACTGGCGCCTAAACCAGTAAGCTTCGGGCAGGAGGGGCTCGTTAGCCTTGGTTGTACCTTTAATAATAATAATTATAATAATAGGAATCTTTATTATCCGTGAGGAAATTTGTTTTACAATTGTGGATTAAAAAAAAATAAACAACAGTACATGATTAGAGCAAACATTTGTACAATAGCACAGCCTTAGTTTCTCTATCATTACATGCGATTGATGATCTTTCGAATGTTTGTTTTAGATTGCGTTTTCCCAAGCTTTGGTCTACAGTGTGAAGATATTTGTAACTATCACTGTAAGGACCTGGCCTGTCATGTGACTGGGGAGTGCTTCAGCTGTGATGAAGGATTCACAGGCGTTTACTGCGAACAAGGTAAATTAAAAGAAAACAAGCGACCCGCGACGTAGCATACGCCGCTATTTAGTGACGGTTGAACACTTCCTGAAAGACACCGTTGTCTAAATGAGGTTAGTTTGGGCAAATGATATTTTGAGCATGCCTGGAGAGCGAGGAGGGCGCGTGTGCGGGTGGGAGGAGTGTTAGGTTAGAGAGTCGCGTGCGTGCGTGGTGTCCCTCATGGTTAGCGACGTAGAGAAGTATATATAAACAGAGAAAATTACTTGTTCTCCCCAGCACTTTTTTTTTCTGAGCCGCGCTCTCTGTCGCCGCGAAAGTTTCCTGGGGTAATTCTAGTCCGACTTGCAGAAATAAAAGAGTTATCTTTCCATGACTTTTTTTATAGAGGGTAAGAGAGTCGGCATGCGTGCGTGGTGTCTCGCATGGTTGGGTGACGCAGAGAATTATATATGCAGATTTTTGATCGTACGGAAGAGTTTGCGAACTGCAGGAGCTGTGGCAAAAATTTGCTGCTACTGAATAGACATTTTGTAAATGTTTGCAAAATGTTGTACAGAGTTGAAAACAATTTACTACCTAGTCCAAAACTCCCGCAGGACGACGTGGTACGGCAGCGGGACCGTGAATATGACCGAATGACACTCCAGCGTATTCTGCTCGACCCCCCCCCCCCCAGCCATCCAACATCCAACAGAAGACTCTTATTAATGCAAGGAGAAGCGATCTACACAAGGGATTCATCTGGGTGCATATTTTGAGTCTGAAGACGCCATATATGCTAGCAAGTCGACTTTGGTTGGTCACCACGAGTATTGAGCTGGGTGGTAGCCTGATCATGTGGTGTTCGCTCTAGACTGTCGTCTCGATGGTCCAGTATTCAAACCCCCGCCGGCTGCCATCCACCGTCGTCCTGCGGGAGGTTTGTGCTTGTAAAACAAATGAAATTAACCAGGAATAAAAATAATCCTTCAGGATTGGTAAATATTGCTATGACAGTTCAGCAGTAGAACTATATTTGTAGGCAAACTCTAGTTTCCAAATACATGTGGTGTCAGGGTTGTGTTTTAAGCTTCAGCTAGTTAGCCCGGGCCCCTGACATTTATTTTTATGAGATGAAATTAATTACAACGAATAACATTGATAGCGTTATATACTTTTTAATTCAACGATGTCCAAGATGGCTGCTCCCTGTTTACAGTTATCATAGATGAGTTAAATTTTCGTTTTGTTGTATATAAACCAAATAGAATTCCTTTAAAAAGCTATTCAACTAATAAACTAATATCTTTAAATTATAGATTTAACTTAATTTAGCATTATTTCCACTAATTAATTCAAATTAACAACTCTTAGTTTAGGTATTTTTATATTCTTAGATTTTAGATCTAGTCAATCTTAGACTTAGACTTTAATTAAGGCCTTAGATCTACTAATCATCTACAAATACTACTAATTATAAACTAATAGTAATACTCTATATAGTTAGTTAAAGTTAGTTAAACACATAAATATATTGATCTACAATTAGATCTAGATCTTGAATTAGATCTGGATCTAGTCTAGGTCTATATTTTGAATAAACCATTTGATTGTCATTGTAAATTAGCTATCACTTTAGACTTAGCTTAGGCCATCTTAGGCATTTTTAACCTTAAACTATTTTAGACTAGACCTTTTAAAACTAAAATCAACAACAGTCATCATGAAATTGCTCTGGCTATTTATCCTAATAATTACTAAATACACACTAGCTGAACACAGAACTAGATCTACCTCAGTCAACACTAAACTTAAAAATGAAGCAACAGTCATAATCAATCATCACACTTTAGATCAATGCAACTTCAAAAATAACCTAACATACACATCAATAACATTAAAGAAGATTACCCATCACAAATGGAAGTTCTCAATCAGACACAGTAGAAATAAATACCTTTCACTGTTAATATTAATAGCAGGAGATGTAGAGTCAAATCCAGGGCCTAGATCTAAAGATAGATGCAACATCTGCAAAAAAGTATGCACCATGAAACAGAAAGCCATTCAATGTGACACCTGCGATGAATGGTACCATGCATCATGTCTCCATATGAATACACCTGTGTATTATGCCTTAAAAACAAAGATGCATCATGGCACTGTGTACCGTGTGGGTTACCTCAGTTTACATCAGGACTGTTTGATTCCTTTGATGCGGACACTTCTAACCCATACAACATCTTAAACACCATCCCAAAACCAACTCACCAACCACTAGCCAGATCCACTCCTGTTAAACCTAAATCTACTAAAATTAATACAACAGCCTCACTAAACAAACCTCCTAAAGAAGTAATACCAAAATACCTTAAAACCTTAGTAATAAATTTTCAAAGTATTAGGAACAAAACAGCAGACTTAGAAATTTTATTAGAATGTGAGAAACCAGACATAATTGCAGGAACAGAAACTTGGCTACATCCTGAAATTTATAATGCAGAAATTTTCAATAGTAATTATGAAATTTTTAGAAAAGATAGGGCTGATAATCATGGAGGAGTTCTTTTAGCAATAAAAAACACTCTTATAGCTGAAGAAATTACCTTACCTAACTCAAAAAACATAGAATCTACATTTTGTAAAATTAATACCACCTCAACATCCCTTATAATAGGCAGCATTTACAGACCACCAAATTCTAGTTTAGAATACATGCAGGAACTATGTAATCAGATTACTACACTTAAAGAGACAAATAAAAATGCAGTTTTTTGGATTATGGGTGACTTCAACCTACCTGATATAAATTGGAAAACACTAACCATAGATAAACACCAAAACCTTAAGGACATAAATGAGCTTTTCATAGAAACTTTACACAACCTAAGTTTAGATCAAATCATTAAAAAGCCAACTAGATTAAACAACACATTAGATCTCTTCTTAACCAACAGACCTGGATTAGTAGTTGATTATGATATTATCCCTGGTCTATCAGACCATGAGATCATAAAAATACACAGTCAGATAAAAGCAGTAGCCAATACAAAAACCAAAAGAAAAATCTTACTCTGGAATAAATGTAACCTAACACAACTACACCAAGCTGCATTAAACTTTCAACAAACATTCTTATTAGAAAAAGACATTAACCAACCAGTCGATGACCTCTGGAATTTCATTAAAAACCATCTTAAAAGCATTATAGAAAATCATATATCAACTAAATACACATCAAACAAAATAAATAAATGCTGGTTTAATAATAGACTAAAGAAGCTTTGTAAACAGAAGGAAAACCTATATAGAAAATTTAAAGAAACCAAGGCAGAAAGAGTTTACAAAAAGTATATAAAAATTAAACACCTAACCCAAAAAGTAAGCAGACAGCTGCAGAGTGAATACATAAACAATGTAATATCTAAAGATAACAACAAAAACCTATGGTCATACATTAAGTCTTAGAAAATGGAAACAACAGGCATAGCGCCATTAAAAGATGAACATAACATAATACATAATGATAATGAAACTAAAGCAAACATCCTAAACAAATACTTTGCATCAGCATTCTCAGCCCCAGGAGACAAAGACATATTTCTTAATTTGAACCAAGTAGACAACATAGAAGATTTAGTAGTACAAGAAAATGGAATTAAAAAACTATTAGCCAACACCAAACCAAATAAAGCGTCTGGACCTGATGGTATTCCAGCTAGATTACTCAAAGAACTAAGCAATGAGCTAGCCCCAGTGTTCAAAATACTCTTTCAGGCATCGCTTAACCAGGGCAGAGTACCAAAGGACTGGAAAGAAGCTAATGTCACCCCCCTATTTAAAAAAGGAGAAAAATCTGATCCAGGAAACTACAGACCAGTATCACTTACCAGCATCACATGTAAAATACTAGAACACATAATATGTAGCAACATCATAAACCACTTAGACAAACATAATGTCCTCACCCCATACCAACATGGCTTTAGGAAATATAGATCATGTGAAACACAACTAATAGGACTAATTGATGATTTCTCAAAAGGTTTAGATAATAGTGAACAAATAGATGCTATCTTACTAGACTTTTCCAAGGCTTTTGACAAAGTTCACCACCATAGTTTGCTTAAAAAATTAAAATATTTCGGCATTAACGGTCCACTGCATCAGTGGATTAAAGATTTTCTGATAGGGAGAGAACAAACTGTAATAATAAATGGCTCTAAATCAACACCAATAACAGTAAACTCAGGTGTACCTCAAGGAACAGTCTTGGGTCCACTACTATTTTTAATTTACATAAATGATTTACCAAATTGCATTAGTTCAGGAACAAAAGTCAGATTATTTGCAGACGATTGCATAATATATAGAACATAAAAACAAAACAAGACACAGATATTTTACAAAGAGAATTAGATGAATTACAGAAATGGGAATCAAATTGGAGCATGTCTTTCCACCCAGAAAAATGTCAGTTGTTAAGAGTAACAAAAAAACTAAAACAAATTAATTCCACTTATCTTATTCATGGCAAACCAGTAACACAGACTAAAAACTCAAAATACCTAGGTGTTATAATAAATGAAAAACTGTCATGGAATCCACATATTGATGAAACTATAAAAAAATCCAACAAAGCATTAGGGTTTATTAAAAGAAATTTCTATAAATCAAATAAGAACATAAAACTAAAATGTTATTTAACCTTGGTTAGGCCAATAATAGAATATGCATCCACCGTGTGGGACCCCTCAACTCAAGAAAACATTAAGAAACTGGAAAAAACACAAAATAGAGCAGTGAGATTCATAACAAACGAATATTCACATTTGACTAGGGTAACACCATTAGTAAAATCACTAAATTTAGAAAGCCTTCAGGACAGAAGACTCAAAAGTAAAGTAGCAATTATACATAAAACACTGAACCATAATCTTCAAATACAAAAACAAAATTTAATAAAATACTCTGAAAGACACAAATATAAAGGCACATTCCTCGTCCCATATGCTAGGACAAATTTGTACAAATACTCCTTCTTCCCTAGTGCTATTAGAGCATAGAATGGGTTGCCTGAGCTAGCCAGAAAAACCAGTGACTTGGCAGAATTTAAGTCATTGGTTAATATGCATGACTAAATGCATGACGCGTAGGACGTAATCATCTTCTTTTTTGAAGTAACGTCTGTATTATATAAGATAAGATAAGATATTATAATACAAATAATATGTTAATAGTCAAATAATCATTTGGCACCTTGAGATCCCATACTACCAACAGAACACATTAGTACGTATTCGGCCTCTCCACAACAAACACACAACACTTTCCCACTTCTGACTGCAGGGTAGACTCAATCTACAATCCCATCACAAACTCCCTGTAGAGACGCAAGAACGAGAATTGGAAAGGTCTAAACTAATACGCTATGGCAGCGAAACAACTTCGAAGGCAGTAATGCCTTAGATCAGGGGTGGCCAACCTATGACACATGAGCCAAACGTGGCGCAATGAACGATTACAAGTGGCGCAATACACCCCTGAGATAATACCAAGAAAAACAAAAACATATCTGCTCGTAAAAAAAAAAATAATCAAATGGCACTGCAGAGAACAGATATATGGAACTCAATAGCTACTATACCAGAACACAAAAGTGAAGGGTAAAGCTTGAGATTTTAACAGATAAACAATAATGATAGTTTTTATTGATTTACTTAATTATGTAAACACGTGCACTGCGTTAATTAATTGTGAATGTTCTGTCATAGTATACTAAAATTAAATTAACTTATATTTGGTTGCATATTTTTTAAATAGATCTACGTTTTTCATAAGGAAAAAAATAATTCACTGCATACTGCGATGTAGGAAGACAAGAACTACTGGGACGGTTTATAAGAAAAAAGTCTTAACAATTAACATACAAATTAGCTGAGAGCAAAACACATACTAAACAAAAAAAAAAAGGTACAGGATGAGTCTACTCGGGAATTAGTCAAATTACCATATATTTCCTAACTCATGACTATAGTGTCGAGACCCAGAGAATGACAACCTTACATCCTTACCTATTGTAATTCAAAATACTTCAACAAAAACATAACAAAAAAAAAGCAGAAAGATAGCAGATATCTTTTCAGTGAAATATGGGAAAGGTCATTCTTGTACATATCAGGTCATTCAGGATAACCGAAATCCATTGTTTGTGAGCACAATTTCTTAGATAACAAAAGATGTGATCTTTGCAGACACTATATACAGAAATAAAGTTGAAATAGAAGAAAACCTGAAGATAATGTCTGAATCTTATTTTAACAAAGATTGTGTGGTCAAGAAAAAAAGAGGATCTAAAAGAAGCGAAAACTCTTTGTCAAGAGAAGTTGTGAAGGAAGCAATACTTGAAGCAATACTTGAAGCAATAAAGCAATACCTAAAGCAATATTTGAAGCAATACTTGAAGCATCTTACGACATCGTCCTAGTCTTGTACGAAAACTGATAAAAGTAATTGAAAATGGATCAATGGAATCGCTCTCTCAATGCAGACATTTACAAGACACATTGAGGAACTCACGATATATCTGAGCATGCTCTTGCTTTTCATTGTCCTTGATATTCGGGTTGCCCAGTTAAGCATTTTATAAGAGGAACAGAAGATAATTAAACAAATCTTTGAAGGACTTACTGACATGATGTGCTTCATAGAAAAAAACACAAGAGAGCCCAACAAGTTTTAGAAAGTAGAGTCGTGTTTAAAATTATCAATTCATTAAATTTTAGTAAACTCTTGAGTGTTAGTACTGATGGAGACTAAACCCAACAAATTTAGTCTCATCTGTGAATACTGAAGTACTGGTCTCCATTTTTGCTATTTAACAAAGTAATGAATTAGCAGTAATTAATTGTTTAATTGGTTTCTTTTTTTTAATTATTATTATTGATTTCTTTCTTTTCTATGTCAATACATAATTGTGCGAAGTTTCTGTTTGATCCGAGAATTTGTGTGAGAGAAATATAGTGTACATAGTTTTGATCGGACAGACAGAGGGAGTTGATATAAGCTTTGTAAAAACTCCGCAAAGCAATGGAACAAAGAAGGTGCGTTCAAAAATGGTGCAACCTACAAGAATTAGAGCTTGAATAATATAACCTACGCACCGACATATGGGTCAACATCAGCTCGTTAAACAAGAATAACTAGAAAATACTTTGAAAAAAATGAAAATGCCTCCTTTATGGATCATATAGACCGATTTTTTTTTCTGTTCATAATTTATAAATTATAGATTTTAAAAGAAAATGGAGCTTTTTTATATCGACCAATCATACCCTTATTAAACTCTTGATTGAAAAGGTCCTACGTGCGGAAATACCCGAAGACTTAAACTTTAAATTAAATGTACCCGAGTGACGCATCGAATAAGTCATAATTTTTAGGCAGTGATGTTTGCCGCGACTGGGAAGTCTAAAATTTATTTGGTCCTCAGGTCGATTAAGGTTGGCCAACATTATTTTTGGCCAAAATCAGTAAGTTTCGCCATCACTTTATTCGGCCCTTAAATCGATAAGGTTGGTCACTGCTTAACTACCCAGCCAGCTTTAATTTACGCGTCACAATCTTAAAACTGCTCTGTCAACAGACTTACGCCCGTCGACGTCAGGGCCCTCCACGCTGATGCTGGACGAGACTTACACCGAGGCGCCGTACAAGCTGCTCGTCAACAACAACATCAACAAGCTGCTGACCATCCTTTTTGCGGTGTTTGCGGTGGTCATCCTGCTGGAGGTGACTGGCCTGGCCCACTTGCGCTTTAAGTCAAGGAGAGATTCGGGGACTTTGACATCAGGTAGGCTTGCCGGAGGCGCGATTGGCTGAGTGATAAGGCGCTTGGCTTCCTGACCGGAGGTCCCGAGTTTGAATCCTGATAAAGACTGGGATTTTTTATTTCGGGGTCTTTAGTGCGCCTCTGAGTCTATCCAGCTCTAAAGGGTAAAAGCGGTTGGTCATGTAATGGCCACATAACACCTTCGTTAACAGTGGGCCATATAAACATATGACCTTTACATCATCTGCCCTATAGTCTGAAAGGGGAATTAACTTTTGGTTTGCGTAATGAATTTAATGAGCGCCCATTTCCCATTGATCTTGGATCGCACCGACTCTTATCAAATGTCAGCTCTTTTAAACAATCGTAGCTCATTTATTTTCTGCCTCATTTGACCATTACATAGGACAGATAAGTCTACTAAAACAATGTTTTTTTTTGTGCTATTTTTTTTATTTTCTTATTTCCTACAGCTAACATAGTCGTAGTCCATCAGGGTTTTATATAAGTATGTTTATTGTATTTTCAACGCAGTAGCTTACCCCTGCAGCAGTAAATCTTTTTATTTTTCAATGGTTCAATACAACTAAGCAAGAAAAAAAAATCATTTGAAAAAAAATATATATAAAGTTTAGTTGTATCAATTAGTATGGATCAGTCATATCTATAATTTTGAAATAAATCTAATGATAATAAATTGTTTTTATTTAGCGCTATTTCATGCTTCTATCTTTCTCAATACGCTCTGGTCCTATCAATTGTCTGGACCAGTTGAGAATGGAGAGAGGAAAAAGAATATTAATGCCACTGTGATCGCTTTTTAAATGCATTTATAAGAAAAAAGTGGAACAACTTGAATTTGAGCTTGAGAGCTCAAGCCTCCTAAGGCCAACACACTAACCACTGTGACAGCGAAGTACTTATGAAAAACGAGGGTATATAGTTATCTTTTGTTAATTTTCAAACTTTAAAGCGTTGACCTATAAAGTATAAAGGGGACTGATTCAGCTTATAACACCACATCAGCCAAGTACAATTTCTCTCCCATATACTAAAGGAAATATCTAATTACGATAAGCTTGATTCATGATTGGGTGTGGGTGAAATAACGTGTATACATTATTTTAACCAGACAGACATAGGCACAGACAGACAGAGGGTTGATATAAGCTTTGTAACAAAATTGTGTGTTTAATATGTTTTTCCTAAAGATGAGCGTCTATTGCGAGGTGGCCAACTCATGGAGCTGACGCCTCAAGATTCTCCATCCCTCTCTTCTGGACTCCCCCCTGTCCCCTTTCCTTCGATGGTCGACAGTAGACACACCATTTCGATCTAGAGGCACCGACTCAGTATTGCATGCCCGACACAAACGTACGCACAAAGATTATCTAACTAAAATGCAATTTTAATAAACCAATTTATATTCATGCATTATTTATAGAAGATGTTATTGACTTTCTACTTGCGTAGTGCGCTACAGTAAAAGATAAAATAAAGCAAAACGGACTAACAGCATACCTGTCTCATTCGTTCGCGATACCTCCGCTGTAATCGTCTAAAATAGAGTAACATAAAAGATATGTGATATTTTATATGTATCAGGATATTCATATCAAAAGTGAATTCGCGTTATCAATTCTCGAAAATCAGTTACAACGGTGCTCTCTAAGATTACTAAGTATTCTGAGATGCCTTACACTGCGTGTACGATATAAGGGTGGTATTTTTAAATTCTAGAATTTTTACATTACAATTTCTTAGTTACTCTATTAAGCATAAAATTAGTCGTAAAGTTTATATTTTAAATTTGTCTTGCTTAAATAGCTGACTTTCTCAAGGCTAAGATGTAATTGTGTTTCACTATTTGGTTTTGTACATATTGCTGTTATCATTATGATATGTTTGACATACTCGTGTTTATGCTTACTTTCTCACACATTAAAATGTTTAACATACATCTGTAGTTCGCCATTATCTTTTCTTGTTGTGTGGATATTCATTGACTATTCAAAAGAAATAGAAAATATAGTTGTGAATCTATTTTCATTGTGTGTACTTGAAAAGTATTCCAATATCTTACTGATTTTTTTAATAGGAAATAGACCCAAAAAAAATATAAAGAAATTGTAATTTTTAATATTTCTGGATATTTCTTGAAAGCTCAGGAAATGCTTAAATAAACATAGATTCTGGATATGTCGTGAACACCAGAAAATCTCACAGCAAACTTTTACAGTCATAGACATCCATAGATATCAGTAGGATCCTAAACAGATTAGACATCTATACATAACAGATATCAATAGGTTTCTCAAGGCATACACAGACATAGACATTAAGATACTTCCTCTTCACATTAGACATCCATAGAGAACCATTTTGCAGAAAGACAATAATAATTTATAATTAACGTCTAAATGTTGAGTATTTATATCTAGCGAACATGGAGACTTATATACAATTACTAGTTAATAAACAGGATGCTTAACTCGTATCTACTTAACCTACCTAGAATCGGTACGATCGAATATCCAAGAAATAAAATTCACTTAAGTAGTTTTGTAAACTAATAACAAATAAATGTTTTTGAGATCGAACGGGGAAAAATAAGGGAGTAAACACCAGTAGCTGGCGTAGGTATAAAAAAAGAAAGATATTTATCGGGTGACCTCCCTTGCAAAACAAAAACACAATTCCTTTCTTATGTATGCATTTAATTGTCAGGGACTCCTGACTTTATTTTCCGTTTTTTAGCGGACCCCATAAAGGGGAAAAGACGCAATTAGATTTGTATGAAATGTCTGTCCGTCTGTCCGTCAACTTTAGCTCTCGTAAACTAGAAAAGAAAATCAGACGTCATAATACTTTAGTCTATTAAAAGTTCTGATGCAACGGCTACTTTTTTCTTTTCTAAAAGAGAAAAATCTAATTTTTTAAAATCACTTATGCTAGCAGTTTTTTTAAAAATAAAAATACACCACTTTTACAACTATTCACTATAAATAGAATACAAACTCATGAGGCTATTTCGTAGGGAGCAGTATATTATACCATATTTTAACAGATTTATGCAAATGGTTTTAGACTTTTTGTTATTATTTTTTTTTTTTTACATATGCATTGTTACATTAAGTTTGTTGTTTGTAAAATGATTGACATATTTCGGATGTTCCTTCAAAGTTGAAGATAGTTTACTTCCTAGTCCAAACCTCCCGCAGGACGACGGGGGATGGGAGCGGGCAGGGTTTGAACCCTCGACCGTCGATAAATCCGAACGACAGTCCAGCGCGCAAACCGCACGACCAGGCAGCCATGTAAGTTCTGTCCTACCAACTACTACATTTACCCAAAAATAATGTTTACTTTTTTTAAAGAGAAAATATCTATTTAGTATGCTTATAAGTTGGGCATAATTTAAAACAACAATTAATAAGTAGGTTTTCATATTATCCCGTGAACTGCAGCGCTGCATCACAACCGTAGAACAATTAACTAAAGGAATTTTTTTTTTAAATTTTTAACGGAAATGTTTTTTTTTCAGGATTTGAATTAGAGATTGACCCTTTACAAAACAATTAGATATTCATTATAAGACATCAGTTAGGCTAGGTTTGTAACCTTAACCTCCAAGAATTGTAAGTTTAAAAGATAAAATAATTTAGAATTAATAATTAAACTATTCGTTTATTTAAGATTTACATTTTTGGAGCATAACCTTAACAGGTCCTTTTGTAGTTAGTAAGATTTAGAGTTAGATTTTAGATTTTGTGGCACATTGGCACAAGTTAAGCCATGTCATGGCCTTAGTTCTTTAAGGACCATACTTTTGTTACACCAAGCACAGTAGGAACGTTAAGAACTATACAGGTTACTGTTAAATGTTAAAATAAGTTTATAATTCATGAATTAATTTTTTTATTTGTTAATTAGTTAATATGAATCTATTGTAAATATGCATACATACATGGGCTTTGTTTCAAATAAACTTTCTTAAATTGTATCCGTCAGTCCCTCTTCCCTGATAAAATTCAGTTGTTTTTTTCCAGGATCTACGCTGTCAAACAGTGTTTTAAGGTTGTTGGAATTACAATATTTTCTTCTAAATGTCCTGGTATCTGAGGCAGCCGAGGAGAAAATGTTCTACAGAGAGACCAGAGTTCCAATCACGACATAATGGGGGGCTCCTCTCTTCTCAGTATAAAGGAGTGTCTGATTTAGATGTGGCCAATCCTAGGTCTGGACATGGTCACACTTCCATGTCGTTTCAGACCCTGACATGTTGACATCTGACACCTGCCACAAGCATGGGCACCCGCAGGATTTTTTGCAAAAGGAAGGCTCAAAATCGTAACTTCAACTTTTTTATTACAAAGAATATTAAAGAAAAGAATAGGTGCCCCCTCACCCCCCCCCCATACCTATGTGATATTAAGTTCACTGTAAATACTTGTTTCATGAAATAAAGAAACCAAACTAACGTGAAAAAAACTATTGACTGTTTATCTGTGCGGGCCCTTTGCATCCCGACACTCGATCAAACAAAAAAACAAAAAATTCCAACGCTGCCAAAACTGTCAATAACTTTACTACTGAACTGCTTCTCGTCGCGATGGACAAGCCGGCAATGAACGTTTATCTGGCAGTTCTGATAGTGTTCTGTACGTTGTAATTCTGGCATCGTTTTAGGGTGTAGACAAAAACAAGTTGAACTGAGCAGTAGTATTGCTTGAAAAAGTGAGACGTTAATGAAGAAACTAACCAATCAAAACACGGAATGTAAAGTCACGTGTTCTGTAATAATCCCAAAGTGCAAACATGTGGTTTTTGCTCGGTGTATCTTTCGAATGCAAAGTCTCGGCAGCACCAACTCATTACCAAGTTTGTCTGCCAGCAGTGTCACCTAACTCAGGATGCCATCCCTGAAGTGTTCCTCAGCATGGTCAAGTTGACTTTTGATTATGTCCTTAATGTGACTGCTGATGTGCTGTTGAGCGGCCGCTTGTGCTATGATGGACAGACTACAACATCGCGGAAACTGGTTCAAGAACGGGTGAATCATTGACGCCAATTAAAAGACAAATCAGAAACACACGAGAAGCAGGCACTGATTACAAATATGCAGATTTATTTCACTTACAATCATTATTTTATAACAGTTAATTTTCTCAAAGTTGTGACTTAAAGCGCAAATAAATTCGTGCTTCTCAGTTAATCGTGTCTCACACAAAAGAGGTAAATTTAGCATCAACGCTCTCGCTTGGGACTGTTACGGAAGAAATACATAATTTTCTTGATGACACCAACAGCATTAGGTACATCTGAAACGTCATTCAGGTCAACGATAACAAGTTTAAGTCTGTGGGACGTACAACGGACAAGGTGTGGGTAATGAAACAACAAATACTAGTATACCAATAACATGGCTTTATTCGACAAAATTAGACTACAGTAAACAGTGAATGAAACCAGCACGTCTAACGTAACACTGATGAAGTACTACAAACACGCACTCACTGGGCATGACCTTCTGACACGCTGGACACACGAATAAATTAACTCAGTTACATTACAATCACCCCGCCTAAAAAGTTATAGGGACATGTAAATAATAGTGAAAGACAACGATATAGGAGGCCTAAGTATACCTACAGAATACTTACAGAATTACTCTAGTAAAAAGCATTGTATAAGTATAAACAAACACGTTATACACTATAACATTATCAGTCCCTAAGTGTCATATTATGCATACAAATATTAAGGACAACTTAAACCCCCCAAATAGAAATTACATGTTTTAATACTAAAAATAGCTTTTTTATTATGTAGAGGCGTGTGAATGACAAGAATGACAAGAAAAAATTTTTTTCTTTATACCTTATCAACTTTTTGAGAAATAAAATTAAGGGGGGGGGGGCTATTTTTTAGCTAAAATGATGAAAAAAAAAAGTTAATTTTCATGTCAAGATTTCTTGAAAGCTACTAAAGCTAGTTCAATAAAACTTTAGCTGTTGATTATTCAATACTAGTAGAAGACTGTGAAGCAGGATTAACCATATTCATTGAATGGGAAAAAAAGTAGCCGTTGCACCAGAACTTTGAAAAGACTAAAATATTATGATCTCGGATTTTCACTATCTTTTCTAGTTTACGAGATCTAAACTTGACGGATGGACAGACGGACAGATATTTCACACAAAACTATAGCGTCTTTTCCCCTTTCGGGGGCCGCTAAAAATTACTCTTTGGGTCAGGATTTTGCGATTTACCATCACAAAAGAGATAGAAGACACCGATGGCAGACACTAACAGACACAAATAGACACAAACAGACACTAAAAAACACAAACACTCTTTTGTTCCTCTTGCAATCAAATCATTAATTGAGACTATCTGATATAAACTTTTCACATGTAAATTAAGAAAGAGTCTGGTGTGGTGTAAATGTTCGTTTTCTATAGTTAAAATGTTTTGTTTGGTATAATGTAAGACAAATTTCCTTATGGATAATAAAGATTATTATTATTATTACTATTATTATTATTATTATTATTAGTTCATCATATTCTATTCAGCCTTCAAACCATTCGCCCTATCTTACTCATGGTTACATCAGAATCACGCACATAGCCACCATAAAAAGAAATCACGATAGCTTTTCTCTTTAAACTGTTACATATTAGGCATAATATATTACATATGAGACACACCAGACTAACTCTCACTGTCACAATTTCTATCATATTTATGCTTAAAGGGAAGCCACCTGTACGATATAGCACCTTTACCTTCATATATATCAAAAAGTGAAGGTGACTCTTCAGTACATTACACGCGTTTATGATGAAGAAGTGGCAACTACTCAGTGCAAGGCATGGTTTATAATTTATAATAAAATATAAATTCACCACTACGGTGTACCAGCCTGTTGTACCTGCAGTTCATCAAGGTAGGCTCCGATTATAACAAATATAGAATGAAAAAACAAGAAGTGTTACTGAGCTGAGAAATTAATTCCAAGTCAAAAGTGTAAATCTTATATTATAATTTCATAGTACATCTACACTGTTGTATTTCTTTTTAAAAAGAATAGTATACGTAAAATGTATTCAGTATCTTATCTTATCTTATCATATCTTATCTTGACTTATAAAAACAGAAGTTACTACAAAAATAAAAAAGAAGCTGATTACCTCCTACGAGTGTTCCTAGGTCAATCTAGTCATGCATGTTAACCAATGACTTAAATTCTGCCAAGTCATTTGTTTTCCTGGCTGGCATAAGGCAATCAATACCATGCTATAGCATATGGCACGAGGAATGTGCCTTTAGCATTGTGTCTTTCTGAGACAATACGGTATGCTTTTAGATTCTCGATATCATTTCAACATCACTGATAGCCCTTCAGTCAGTCAGTTTACATCAAGCGCTGGCATCATAGACTCTGAAAGCCTTCAGCATTGACCCAGCCTCATGGGAGACGGAAGCACACGTTAGAGCATCTTGGCATCGAGCTTTGAAAACCAGAGCCCAAATTGCAGAGGACAAGAGCTCAGAGCTGTCAGAAGAACAAGAGTCAGAGAAACAAAAAAGCAAGGCCAATGACACTAGCTCCAGCTGGAATAACCAGACCAGTGTGCAGCCGAACATTCCGGGCTCACTTAGCCACACGAGGAGGCACAAAACCCCAGTGCAAAACTTCATCCACTTGGATGACAAAAGTGGTCATTATATTTATATATACGTAGTCATTTAGTCATTTTAGATATGAACTCAAGCATCCCCCCCCCCAATCCAACTCTCATGTACCACAAGACTTGTGATTACGACCTTATACTAACAGCTCATTCACGCAAACAATGGAAATATTGGACTTTGACAACGTATTTAGGTGCTTGAACAAAGAAATACTTTCTCTGAAATACAATAACAAATAGTAATTCTGTCCTAGCTACTCATCATTAACTTAAGGTCAGTGACTACCAATAGCTCAACTTACTCTTTATATACGTCAATACCCCTAATTGACCACCGAGTCCCATCAGTGATAAAAGGTATACTACTATGGGTCAGGACTGTTTTTGTCTTTTTTTATATTTAGAGAAAAAAGCAAAAACATTGTTTTCAATAGTCTGGGCCACAATCACTCTGATAAATTGCATCTTTCAGAGAATTGGTGTCTCCTGTATAATCAGATATTAAGTAAATAGAGACCAGACCCCGCGGCCCCAGAGGCGCACATCTCTTCATCTATTAATATTTTTTTTGAGAGTTTGAAATATTGAAATAGTGTATAGTCTAGAAGATTGCCTCTGCTTGCACAACATTTGCTGTCCTAATAGAATCTTTGCTTTCTGATATTGTTAATGTTTTGGTTTCATTGCTTCTGCTCGATTTCTATATCTTTATTTTACTAATGTCTCTTGATATATATATATATATATATATATATATATATATATATATATATATATATATACGACAATATACGTAATAGGTTTTGTTCTGGTAGCCAAGAACAAAAACTGCTTTGTTTTTTAAGGCAATACGTTCGTTTTTACAACATATTGAGCGATTATTTTGCTCTTAATAGCAATAAATATTACCTAAATAAATGGAGAACTTTTTTGTTGTTTACCTGCCCCATTATCCCCCCTCTCCTCCGTCAACAGGTCCCTGGTTAAGCAAATATATCAATCTGCTAGACTCTTATAATATTCTAATGATAGGCCTTATACGCTGTTGAGGAAAATGTACCTGAACATTAATTTATTAAACTCTTCAATGAATTGGCCCCTCAAGAGGAAATACTCGAAGATGTGTGGTCTGTTTAGAATAAGTATTTTCTAGTCCTCTAGCCAAATTGAAATTAGTTGGGTTTTTTTGTACTTTGAAAAATGAGAACGATTAAATTAGACTTTTTCCTTGTGTGGCCAACGAGCTAGTAATTCTTTACTCAGCAATATACATACACTGTACAATGTTAGGTTTCGCCCAGCAGTTCTGGCTAACCTATTTGGAATGTGCGACTTGAATAGAGGTATCGTAAAAAGGGAACGAAAATGGAAATCACAGAAATAATTCATGTATGTTTATTATGTTTTTGATTTATATTGCCCATTTGTACCCGACAAACCAGCTGTTCTCAACCTTTTAAGCTCGGCGACCCCTTTTTACAATCCCCCACTCAGCCGCGACCCCATCCCGGCACACACATACAGCAATAGAAGAGTAGGCAATAACAATCCATACTTTCGACGGTCCTAAGAGACCTCTAGCAAATGGTCAATCGACCCCCCCCCCCCAAGGGAGTCACCACCCACAGGTTGAGAACCCCTGCGATAAACCATCATAAGTTTAAAGTGAGCGTTTAGGTTGATTATTATTGCCGTGCGCATTTACATACTAGCTTCCTTTAATCTTAGTCTACGTTTATATCTTTATTTGTACACAACTTATATCGAGTCTGTCTGTCTTTCTGGTAAAAAGTTGGTCCACGCTATTTCTCCCACACCAATTCTTGGATCAAGTTGAGACTTCGCACAACTATTCATTGACGTAGACATTGTATCAATCAATACAAAAAATTTAACAATTAATTAATCAATTGCTGGTAATTAATTAATTTGTTTGATATCAACAAGCGAAAGTAACCCTTCAGAAATCATAGCTATCGTTAAATATGTAGGGTTTTGTTCTCTTAGATAATTGTACATGTTACTTCTCCCTAACCCATTCTCGGATATAGTTAAAACTTGTAAAAATTATTTATTATACCTTACAAAAACATAAATTGGGAAAATCAACCAATTAGTCAATTAATTATTGGTAATCAATTATTTTGTTAAATATCGAATAATGAGAAATCACTTTTACATATAAAATATACATATAAATTTAGTTTTAAGTGCGGAGTTCTTCTCCTTAGATCTGGTGTTGTTGTTTTTTTTGTTTTTTTTTTAAAAAGGATTTTTTATATTTTGTTTATTACACGTTCAGGTCAAAATAAGACATTTAACTCACAGACTAGACCTGAGGGTGGGGTGAAAGGTGGTCGAACTTTATTGGCCTCGCGTGGATACTTCATTCGGCCCCCCGGAGCTTGGCAGACGACAGGGTTCTGAATTATTGATATCTAATTAGGTTGAAAAGTTTCTCTCCTTCCGGTTGTCTCCCTTCTCAACGCTTTCCCTGCATCAAAGTTTCCCTTTGGTCCTTAAAGGACATTTTACTTAGTTCACTTTCGCTTTCTCGTTCTCAAGTGAAAAGCTAGACAGACAAAAAGAAGCGAATGTTGGGAACGCTATTTATTTCTTCTTCATTGTTCTCATTGTTATGTTGGAGTGTTCAGATGACTTGACCAATACATGAGATGAACTGCGCAGTGGTTTCCAAATCAGGGAGCTCTCCATATAGTTTTCTTTCTATTGGGGTGATTTGGGGTCAATGTCTTATACGGGCCTCTTGGTAAAGAGAGCAGTTTTGGAGGACGTGGTCGGCATTCTCTGGTGATACTCCACACGGGCAGATTTCACTGGTTCCAATTCTGAGCTTCCGGCACGTGTTGTCGCATTCTGTTGTGTCCGGTCCTGAGTCGAAAGATCTTGTCGGGATAGCTTATAGTAAGCGTCATCTTTCTTGCGATTTGGATGGGAGCTCGTCCATTTCTCATTTATTTTATCTACAACGCTATTTAGATTTAGAGTCTGTTTGTGACGTAATGTCTGTTTGCATTAAAACCACCCCCTCCTCCCCATTTTGTTTTAATGTTTATAAATCAGATGTACATAATGATACTTACGTAGTAAAAGTAAAACTAATGTCCCCCCCTTCCCCTTTTCAGACCATGACGTCTATAGGGCAGAAGATGTTAAGGTCATCTGTTTCTCTGGCCAACTGTTAATGACCATGGTGCCATGTGGCCAGCACAAGGACCAGCCGCGTTTACTTTCCCCAATTAAAGTCAGGTACCCTTTCGCGTTGGGTGGACTCAACGGGCGCCCTAAAAATGCCGAGGTCCAAAATCTCAGTCTTCACCGAGATTCGAACACAGGACCCCTAAGTTCGGAAGCTAAGCTCTAAACGACTGGGCCACCGCGCATAAATATGCATATCTATTTTAAAATATTTTGTTTCGTTATATGATGAAGTGTGGTGAGAATCCTGACATCAGGGTGTGGCGAGAATCCTGACATCAGGGTGTGGCGAGAATCCTGACATCAGGGTGTGGCGAGAATCCTGACATCAGGGTGTGGTGAGAATCCTGACATCAGGGTGTGGTGAGAATCCTGACATCAGGGTGTGGCGAGAATCCTGACATCAGGGTGTGGTGAGAATCCTGACATCAGGGTGTGGCGAGAATCCTGACATCAGGGTGTGGCGAGAATCCTGACATCGGGGTGTGGCGAGAATCCTGACATCAGGGTGTGGCGAGAATCCTGACATCAGGGTGTGGTGAGAATCCTGACATCAGGGTGTGGCGAGAAAGTCTCTTCTTGTAATTGTATTACCAGTGACGCTCCCAACAATAGAAAATTCACCTTACTTAAGGGGTCGGGGAAGCGCTAAAAGACATTGTAGAAATGTATAATCCTGGCCCTTATGAAAAAATGTTTCTCCCATTAGGAAGAATGCAGTTCAAAAATTGAAGTAGCCTTTAAGAGAAAGAGTAAAAGTACAAACTGTTTTTGAAATCACACAGGGTTATCTACCCATATTGTTATTTAGAGTTACATTGTGTAGAGCGATAAATTCTGATCACGATTTTTTTTTTTTATATTGAACATCTCAATGACTCTCTCCCTTTCCATCTTAGTTTTTTTTTTAATGATCTCCCTTGCTTTCAATATAACGAGATAAGTGAGACCAGATTTTCTGCACAGGAACCTTTTAATGTCGAATTGAAAAGAGGTAAATAATTGAAAGAACCATCCTAACCCTTACCAACACGATGGTGTTATAGATAATCTTAAAGCGAAATATCGTTTTCTATGTAATAGAAAAAAAAATCATATAAACACTGTCGCGTAGTATAGACAAGTATCTTTTTCTTTCTCCTGCTTTTTTTTTTATTTCCTCTAGTCGTAGTCGTAGTCGTAGTACATGTACGGGGCGAGAGTGTCTTGTAGTTTTGTTTTGTTTTGAATTGTTTTGCTACGTCACAAAGTCCGGTGACATCTATTGGTCATCCTTTTGTCATGAGGCAGTTCACCCTCTTTGGTTGAAACGGACAGTGTGTTGGCCCGTAAAACGTTCTTTGTCTGTAATAGTTTCTCGGACTTATTATTCAGTAGGATTTTTGGGACCCCCGTTTAGGGTGAGTTATTCGTTTGTGATATCTATTATTGTATGTTGTATGAGGTTGTCACTATTTCTATTTTTAGTGTAGAAGTTGAGAGTAGTGTGTTTATTTCGTTTATAGGGTGCCAGTGTTGGAGTTGTGGGCATCGCTTGCCGTCTCAGAAATATATATTACAGTTTTTTCAGTGTCATTGTCAAATTGGCGATCATCTGAGGTCTAACTTTAATATTACCGAGGTTGGCAGTTTTGTGACGCCAGTCGGTCAGAGTCTGGTGGACTATGTAACCAGGGTGACAAGTTGATAGCCGTAGCAAAGGTGCTTAAATTAATTATTGAATAATATCTTTATATATACCTATTATATATATATATCTAATATATATATTGTCTATTTATCATCCTCATTGTACATACACATATATCAGTTTCATACAATTAAATTCATTTATTTTTGTTGTTATTTAAACTATTCACCTAGTTGGTTACTGTATGTACGACTGTGTGTGAGTGATGTTCTTGTCAGGTTGAACCCCGGGACCTTAATGGTGTACAGCTAGTTAACACACAAATAAATCCTAAACCTGACAAACTCTCTCTTTTGATGTGTCTTTAGAACTAAGAATGGGTTGCCTGAAACAGCCAGACTTGTAGTAACACTGTCGCGGGTTGTGATAAGAGAGTACATGAAAAGCATTTTTGAGATGAAAATTCGCTTTTAGGGTTGAGGAGTTTATGAATAAAAGTAATAGAATATTAAAACTATTGCTCATTAGGCTAGAAGTGGGGTCGGCAACCTGCGGCTCGCAAGCCACATGCGGCTCTTTGGATGTGAAGCTGCGGCTCTTTAGTTCCATACGCAAATATTATTTATTTTATCGAAAAATTTTTTAAAGAAGTTCTGAATCTTTTAACGAAAATTAGGCGTCGATTCGATCTCTCAGCCATTGGTACTCGCTTTTCACCACACCCCTCCCCCATTACACGCGTCGTCACTGTTGTCAGTGCGTCGGAAGCTCTTGGCCGTCGTCGAATGTTACTATGTAGGTTTTAATTTGCTTTTGACGAAAGACGGATTGGAATCTCAACCACTGGCTTTGACTAGACTTATAGTTTATTGTTTAAAGTAAATGAGTTGGAAGCGAATTATCTTCTCAAAGTTAGAAGCAATCTACAAGTAATGCTAATCTGGCAAGCTTTGCGGTACCAATAGAAATTCTACAAAATGGCAAACCATTTACAGATGGTATGTCTAAGACTGCTTCTTACTTGCATCTGAAGAAATGTTTTGTGATATCAAAAACAAAACAAAAATCTTGAATAAAAAAGATTTGCCAATATCCGCTGAAACAGTACAAAATAGAATAACTAAAATGTCTTCAAATGTAACATATTTGCAGGTGAAAGATATTCAACTTTCTTCTGCCGTATCACTTGCTATGGATGAGTCTTGCGACATAAAGACACGGCACAATTTGTCTTTTTGTCATGTATATGTCGTTCCTATGATTGCTACCGCTAACGTGACAAACTACAGGGGACGATAGAGCGAATGCTATGCAAAAATACCTTGAAAAAAATAAGATAAAATCATTTAAATAGCAACTGATAGAGCCAGAAGTATGACAAGAAAAACTAAAAGGGCAACAACGATTCGTCGGAGCAAAATAAATCAAGAAATTCTTGTTTCACTGAATAACGATTCCGACCGAAATAGACGAGGTCATGAATTTGGTAATCAAGATTATTAACAGCATCTTGTCAAAATCACTCTACCACTTAAACGAAATGGAGACTCCGTATTCCGACCCCTTTCTTCCCCAAAAAGTGCTATAACTTTCCAAAGGTAAGGTGATGAAACGTTTTGCTTTGTGTTTGAATGAAATAAATACATTTCTAAATGAAAATGGCATTTATCACACCGAATTAGAGAACGACAAATTGTTACTTTATGATTGATATCACAACGAAAACTAAAAACAGCGAAAATTAAATGAGCTGAAACTAAAACTGCAAGGAAAGAAAAACCCTGCCTATGTTTTGGTAGAGGAATTGGTTTGGTTTGAATAAAAATTAATTCTTTTTGCAGAAGATATTTAGAGCGGTCAATTACTTCATTTAGCATGTCTACAGCAGTATCGCGATAGAAGCAGTGCCACTTTTGACACGAATTACTTCAGCACAGTTATAAAAAAAAATCAAAGATGAATTTCTTGACAGATTTAATTTGTTGTGAAAAACACTACTGTACTTATATATTAATTCGTTTTTTTTTTCATTAAAAAAGTTCATTGTTTGAGAACTATTTATAGTTGGCAAGAAAAAACTTTGTGGCTCTTTAAAAACTTAAAAATTTTGTAAATTGTAATTTTTGGCTCTTTCGACTTAAAAGGTTGCCGACCCCTAGGCTAGAACAAGGGGAGGGAGTACTGTGGATCATTTCCCAGAATGAACGTGCC
Source organism: Biomphalaria sudanica (assembly GCA_036873155.1). Classification (NCBI taxonomy): domain Eukaryota; kingdom Metazoa; phylum Mollusca; class Gastropoda; family Planorbidae; genus Biomphalaria; species Biomphalaria sudanica. Next base: position 77,594 of record JAZGLO010005389.1, on the reverse strand, counting down.
ACCCCGCCTTCAATAGTACGTCAAGTAGTAGGTAAAAAACAGACTCGACTTTAAATGAAATGTAAAAAAAATATTATAAACAGTAAGCCACTATACGACGTAAGACAAGGGGCAGTAAGTTAATATATTATTTTAAGATATTGGAGCCTAATATGTTGCATACCGGTGATAGAAATCTGGGGACTGTAATAAAATGAACTTCGTCCAAAAAAAATAAATAATGAAGAAAACAATATCTGTAGAAAGAGCTGAACTGCGTGGGTGTTCGTGATTCTGGGCTATCAAATGGGACATGGAGGAAGGATTGAAAGAAAAAAGAAAGGGGGAGTGGGGTTCAAGTGTCGCATCTGTCGCTGATTGTCGCTTCACCGCCTCGAAAGTCATTTCGTCTGATGTCATTTGATCTGGCCAGGTAAACCAAGACAGATGCAACCATTTTTATTTTTTAGTGAATTAATATTTCAAACTCTCAGCCCTTATGTTAGGTGTATGTCAGCCGAAGTGGCTATTCAAAGCCTTATTTATTTTCTTTCTTTTTTTTTTTTCAATTCTTTTCTTGCTCTCTGTCTCTCTCTCTCCAACTCTCCATCTATTAGTTTTATTTATCCTCAGTGATACTCAATTTGGCCATAAAATATTAAAGAATGAATTAGGTATTTTTCGTTCAGCTTGAAACCGCTTATTAACAACTAGCGTTTAAAAAAAGTTGTTTTTAAGGCAATCTTTATTTAAGAAGAGGGGGACCTTTTGTAGAAGCGATTATTCTGCTCTTAATACTTAATGAATGATAGATATTTTTTTTTTCAAATTTTTTATCCAGCCCTAATTTATCCCCCATCTCCTGCCTCTCCACTCCCCGCGAAAACGAAAATCCTTGTTAATCGAAAGTATACATTTCTTTAAAGTATATAAAATTCTGACGATAGGCCTATAAATCCATACGAAGAAGATGGTGCGCAATTCGATTCTGAACGACTGTTTTTGTTTTTAACTTTTTAACGCCTACATGCGGGAATATCCGCAACTGTGCACTGCAAACTGCCTAAGCGTTGCTTCTGATTCTTCTTCAGGGTTGGCTTCCGAAGCTTCTCCGTGGATGGGCATAGCTACAAAGCAGCTGCGGTTTGAGTTCAGAAGTCTCCTTCTTCTAGGTGGGTAACGAGCAGCTCGTACCCAAGGATTACTGGTTTAGGTGTCAGTTGTCCCCCCTTATTCGTTCTGTTGGTGTCAATAGTTTCTCAGGACTCAACATCTAAGCCGCATATTGTGGATATGTGTTGTACTGTTTTTTTAGAGGCTATCTGAGACAAATGCTATTGAAAGCATTTTATAGGTAATTGAGTACTTATATCCATTACCACTTCCGGCATTGATTAATTGGTAAGAACTGTATATTTTTTTAAAAAATTTGGTTCACATTATTAACTTTTACATTAAAAAAACATGAACGTGACCTAGTTTTCAAGATCACTATTTAAAATGGCCACTGGGTGAATTCACCAATAAGACCTTTTATCCCCTACCCAGAATGCATCGCAATGACCTCAGAACCCCACCCAACACTTTTCATCAAAAGCCCATCAGGCAAATCGATCTAATAATACACCTAGTGTTCACAATCCAATCGCTAAATTATCTGACCAACCGACCAGCCAAAAGAAAAAAGAAAAAAAGCGAAAACGAAATCGCGTGCAGTCACGAAACTTAATTCTTCTTTCCCGCCCTTTTTTTTCAAATGGAAAGAGTGAGGGGGGAAAAAACAGCATCTGGCCCAAAACCTCAAGATGGATCAACATCAGTCAAAATTATTTGGCTGTAAATAATAAAAATGAGAAGGAAAGTAATTAAACAAGAGCGGGTAAAAAGATAAGGGGAGAGAACTCGCCTGCTTTCTGCTCTCCACATTGCCACTGCCACTGTTGACTCTTCCACAATCCACCTGATTAACTGAAGAAAAAGTGATGTAGTGCCCTGCTACCACAAAGCTCGATGTAGAGCTCATTAATTACAAATGTATTTTCAAGATGGCTTCGTCCGGCTTATAGCAGACGACATGATATTCAGGAAGTACAATGCTGCAGATGTGATTGTTATACGATTATAAAAACACTTGAATTTAACTGGTATTTCTACTCTCCAAAGGGTATATGTATAGATCTATATATTTTTTCCTGTGGTGTATCAATTCAAAAAAATAATTTATAATATTAATGCACAATAGTGGGAAGCGTGGTCGAGAGGCCAAGTGCGAGCTTGGCTTGGCTAGGCTACCTAGAAGGGGGCTCGAGGTTCGACACCCGACTCGGACAGATTTGTGTTTACTGAGCGCCTAAAGGCAGCACGGAAAACCAACTCCTAGATACCCCCTCTCCCCCACTGGTCCACAAATGAGATTGGACCACAAAGCGCTCTGAGCATGCAATAAGCATGAAAGTAGCGCTATATAAAAGCTATAATAATAATAATGAGATGATTGATAATATCGGCTAGTCATATAAACAAGTAACAAAGAGTTTTCTTAAGACGATTCATCCTTTATGAATCTCATTACCTCCCCCAAGAACGGCTACAGCGTATCTCATAACAAATTTATAGTACACAGTGGCAGCCTAAGCAGTGCACGGGGCCCTGGGCGAGAGTAACGTGTGGGGCCCTTAGCCGTAAGGGTAAATTATATAATTATATACAGTAAACTCATCACGCTAACGGGCTCACCGTCTCTAACGCTGTAACAATAATAATACAATATGTCCGCCTCGAATCTGTGGGCCTTATTTTTGCTACAAAACATCGAACATTACGTAGCTCCATTGCGCAAGTATATATAAGTGTATATAAGTATATATATACAATATTGTAATTGTTCTGCATCAACAGAATAAAATATAAAAGGAACTACTACTATTATGTCTCCTCTCTCACTCTGCAAAGTGAAGCCAATTGGACGCCCTATAAGAACAAAGTGAGCTATTAGAGCTACAGGGATCCATACACTTTCGCAGACCCGACATTTGCGAAAGAGCATATCACGGGTTTTCAAAAAATTAATTACCGAAACTGAACGGTATTTCGAAATCGAAAATGTATGTTAAGAGCTTAAATGGTAACTGGTATCCTAAAGGTACTGGGAAAATAATAAGTAACAAGTCCTAGTTTATGAGAACTGATTCGGTTTTCGAAGTTGGTCTCAATAAAATCCCCGAACACAAAAAAAAAACAAAAAAAAAAAAACAAAGATTTTTCTTCAGGGAAGAGTACCACAAATAATGATGAAGAGGCGCAAAATGTTTCTGAATGTCTGTTTAGGTCAATCTTTATTAATGAATACATGCGGGATTACCTGCTGAATTCCTAAGCACTTTCTTTAGAAGAAAAAATAAATTTTATTTTATATTGCAGTTGTCAACACAGATATTTTAACTTTCTTGACATTTTGTATTTTTATCTTTTTTTTTTTTTTTTAGTGGAATGGGTGGTTGAGTGTGAAAAAAAAACAACACTTTGCTACCAATGGAGCTGGAGTTCGAACCACAAATCAAGCTGTGTTTTAGATTCTAGTATGCATTCTATACATCACCTTTCCCTGTATTGCTTTATGTTCTTTATCTCTCTTACCATATTTTATTGCTTAACATGTGACATATGTATATTACAACCAGCAAAGTATTTAAAAAATTCCTTTACAAAAAACTACATCTACCAATATTGCACAAGTTAAATCTCTTATTCGATATTAAACAAAATAATTAATTAGAAATAAATAATTGACTATTTAAGTATTTTTGTTTATTGGTTCATGTTTTGTTAGGTACAATAAATAACTGTTTAAAGTATTAACGTTATCGGTGAATGCGTGAGGGAGAAATAGCGTTTACAATTATTTAAGGAGACTAAACCCAACACAGTCATATATATGAATACTGAAGGATTAGCTTCCCTTGTTGCTATTACACAAAATAATGAATTTCCAATAATTAATTGTCTTATTGGTTACTTTTTTTTTTTTATAGATTCATGTCTTGTCTATGTCAATGAATAATTGTGCGAAGTTTCAACTTGATCCGAGAAAAGGGTCTGGGAGAAATAACGTGTACACACTTTTTACTAGACAGACAGAGTGAATTGATAAAGGCTTTGTAAAAATGTAAGCAAAGAGCAGATTACTGTAATTAATTTTGTCAATGTGAAAATCACCAACAATATTCAACCATTGCTCGTTTTGTACATAAGATATGTACATGTACCTACATGTATTGAACAGCACTACTGTCAGTCTATGTACCAACATGTATTGAACAGCACCACTGTCAGTCTATGTACCAACATGTATTGAACAGCACCACTGTCAGTCTATGCACCAACATGTATTGAACAGCACCACAGTCAGTCTATGTACCAACATGTATTGAACAGCACCACAGTCAGTCTATGTACCAACATGTATTGAACAGCACCACAGTCAGTCTATGTACCAACATGTATTGAACAGCACCACAGTCAGTCTATGTACCAACATGTATTGAACAGCACCACAGTCAGTCTATGTACCAACATGTATTGAACAGCATCACTGTCAGTCTATGTACCAACATGTATTGAACAGCACCACAGTCAGTCTATGTACCAACATGTATTGAATAGCACCACAGTGTTACGTATCTAGGTATTGTTTTTTGTTTTTTTTTCTGACCTGTTGCGGTCGAGAGACGGGTACGTTGTCTGCCCCTTGTGTAATAAGTTTTTTTTTTATTTTTCGCGGCGAGTCAAGCCACACAGACAGTGACCGGTCCTTGACCTATGTGTGTACCTCTGGTTGAAAGGAGGGTGTTTTTTTTTTTCTTCTGTCTCTTTGAAGAGCGTTCTAGATCTGGGAAAGTGATGACTTATTTGGTTCTAGAAACTACTAGATTTGTCTTGATATCGACGCGCGGTAGACTATAAAAAGACCGCCCGTGTAACGTTGACAGAGAGACATACGGAGACAGCCGTGAGACAGAATAGCGGAGACATTGCGTGACCCGTGCGTGGTATACCATTTATCGTGTAAGTTAAGATTTTTCTTTTTCAAGGCCTTGCTTGTATTTGTAATTATATTTTCAAACTCTTGTATTGTAATATTTTTACATGCCATTTTTGTAAAAGGGTTTTGGTCAACCCATCAATTCTGTATTGAGTAAATGTTTGTTTTTCTTTTTTGTAACTTTATATTTGATTAAACATTAAGTTGATAGTTTACCTTCCGATTTCTTGTGTCATTTTTTTTTGTTATTCATTGTAAGTCTTTGAATAAATTCAGACTTAAGATAAGTGACACAACTGCTTTTTCTATTGTCACGTTCCCCTAGGCAAGCCATTTAAAAGTAGAATTCAATTCGTAATACGTGACAACAGTCAGTCTATGTACCAACATGTATTGAACAGCACCACTGTCAGTCTATGTACCAACATGTATTGAACAGCACTACTGTCAGTCTATGTACCAACATGTATTGAACAGCACCACAGTCAGTCTATGTACCAACATGTATTGAACAGCACCACAGTCAGTCTATGTACCAACATGTATTGAACAGCACCACAGTCAGTCTATGTACCAACATGTATTGAACAGCACCACTGTCAGTCTATGTACCAACATGTATTGAACAGCACCACAGTCAGTCTATGTACCAAACAGCACCACTGTCAGTCTATGCACCAAACAGCACCACAGTCAGTCTATGCAACAAGCAGCACCACTGTCAGTCTATGTACCAACATGTATTGAACCGCACCACAGTCAGTCTATGTACCAAACTGCACCACAGTTAGTCTATGCACCAAACAGCACCACTGTTAGTCTATGTACCAACATGTATTGAACAGCACTACTGTCAGTCTATGTATCAACATGTAATGAACAGCACCACTGTCAGTCTATGCACCAACATGTATTGAACAGCACCACTGTCAGTCTATGTACCAACATGTATTAAACAGCACCACTGTCAGTCTATGTACCAACATGTATTGAACAGCACCACAGTCAGTCTATGTACCAACATGTAATGAACAGCACCACTGTCAGTCTATGTACCAACATGTATTGAACAGCACCACAGTCAGTCTATGTACCAAACAGCACCACAGTCAGTCTATGCAACAAACAACACCACTGTCAGTCTATGTACCAACATGTATTGAACAGCACCACAGTCAGTCTATGTACCAAACTGCACCACAGTTAGTCTATGCACCAAACAGCACCACAGTCAGTCTATGCTTCAAACAGCACCACTGTTAGTCTATGTACCAACATGTATTGAACAGCACTACTGTCAGTCTATGTATCAACATGTAATGAACAGCACCACTGTCAGTCTATGCACCAACATGTATTGAACAGCACCACAGTCAGTCTATGTACCAAACAGCACCACTGTCAGTCTATGCACCAAACAGCACCACAGTCAGTCTATGCACCAAACAGCACCACTGTCAGTTTTTTTTTTATTTCCTTGTAATTGGAATTGAACGTTGCCCCCCTTTCTGGGGCGTGGGGGGGGGGCTGGGCTGACCACGACGCGTGACAGCCATGACGTACAGCGTCCTGTCGCTGGCCAGTACTGACCAATCCATCTCCACTACCAAGCGAGGACAGAAGTCAACTGTCCGGTGGGCCGCCCCGAAAGGCTTATGTTTAATTAATACCATTGTGGACAGTTGTAATTAGGTCCGCCGGGGGAGGAGAGACTAGGATAGACATTGAGTGACCCGTGGAGTGTTAGGTCTTCGGCAGCAGAAGACATTGAATGACCTTCCGGGTGTCTTTAATGGTATGGACCATCTGTGGGGTATGTCTTCGAAAGTAGACCATAAATGACCTTCCGAATATCTTTAATAGTGTCCTCTAAGACTCAGACGACGATCTATAAAGGAAACTAATTCAGTTAATACAACCACTACAGTCAAGTACACATTTTTTGTTCTTGTTTGAGATACCAAACAAAATAATTAATTGCCGAAAGTAAATTAACTATTGTTGTTTTTTTTATTGAGTATTGCGTTGTCAGGTACAAGAAATAAGTGTGCGAAATTTCAGCTTCATCCGAGATTGGGTGTGGGAGAAATAACGTGTACACACTTTTTTACCAGACAGACAGAGTTGAAATAATCTTTGTAATAGAAAGGAGACATTTGTTTCATTTTTTATATGTAGTTTAGCAATCCTTTTTAGACAATTATTAAGTAGACATTCTTTAAAACGAATTATAGTATAGATTTAGTATGTCTTGATGATTTACAATAGTAAATTATCTCATATTTTTCGATAAAAAGAATTGTATTAAAAAATACATAAAGGAACTCTTTTTCTGTTGCTAGTAAGGTTCTGGGCAATCAAGGGCCTGTTGTTAGTTGTGCCCATCGGCGTACCGTCTCTTCTATTTCATAGCTTCAAAGAATTATCTTAAGAACGTAAGATCGATGTCAATGTAAGGGCCAAGTCGTGGCTGATTTATTTATTGACGAATAAATATTGAAGTGCATCATACGTCTTAAGAGGCAACATTCCCAGACTTCTTGTTTTTAGATGCAACATTCCCAGACTTCTTGTTTTTAGATGCAACATTCGTAGATTTTATGTTTTTAGATGCAACATTCGTAGATTTTATGTTTTAGATGCAACATTCGTAGTTTTCATGCTTTAGATGCAACATTCGTAGATTTTATGTTTTGTGATGCAACTTTCATAGACCTCATGTTTTTAGATGCAACATTCGTAGATTTTATGTTTTTTGGATGCAACATTCGTAGACTTCATGTTTTTAGATGCAACATTCGTATTTTTCATGCTTTAGATGCAACATTTGTAGATTTTATGTTTTTTGATGGAACTTTCATAGACCTCATGTTTTTAGATGCAACATTCCCAGACATTTTTTAAAATTGCAACATTCCCAGACTTCTTGATTTTAGATGCAACATTCGTAGATTTTATGTTTTTAGATGCAACATTCGTAGTTTTCATGTTTTAGATGCAACATTTGTAAATTTGATGTTTTTAGATGCAACATTCGTACATTTCATGTTTCTAGATGCAACATTCGTAGATTTCATGTTTTTAGATGCAACATTCGTAGATTTTATGTTTTTATATGCAACATTCGTAGATTTCATGTTTATAGATACAACATTCGTAGATTTCTTGTTTTTAGATGCAACATTCGTAGATTTTATGTTTTTAGATGCAACATTCGTATATTTTATGTTTTAGATGCAACATTCGTAGATTTTGTGTTTTTAGATGCAACATTCGTATATTTTATGTTTTAGATGCAACATTCGTTTTTTTCATGCTTTAGATGGAACATTCGTAGATTTCATGTTTTTGATGCAACATTAGTAGATTTCATGTTTTTAGATGCAACATTCGTAGATTTTATGTTTTTAGATGCAACATTCGTAGATTTCATGTTTATAGATGCAACATTCGTAGATTTTATGTTTTCGATGCAACTTTCATAGACCTCATGTTTTTAGATGCAACTTTGGTAGATTTCGTGTTTTTAGATGCAACATTCGTATATTTTATGTTTTAGATGCAACATTCGTAGTTTTCATGCTTTAGATGGAACATTCGTAGATTTCATGTTTTTGATGCAACATTAGTAGATTTTATGTTTTTAGACGCAACATTCGTAGATTTTATGTTTTTAGATGCAACATTCGTAGTTTAAATGCTTTAGATGCAACATTCGTAGATTTCATGATTTTGATGCAATATTAGTAGATTTCATGTTTTTAAATGCAACATTCGTTTATTTTATGTTTTTAGATGCAACATTCGTAGATTTCATGTTTTTAGATGCAACATTCGTAGATTTCATGTTTTTAGACCCAACACTCGTAGATTTTATGTTTTTAGATGCAACATTCGTAGATTTCATGTTTTAGGATGCAACATTCGTAGATCGTCTATGTTTAGTCACACCATTCCTAGATCGAATGTTTTTTAGTTACATAGCTCGTAGTGTTTCAGTCACACCATTCGTAATACGTATGTGTTTTCGTCACACCATTCCTAGACCGTATGTTTTTTGCTGAATCATTTGTATGCTTTTTTGCCATATTCCCATTTGGGGTTAATTACCTTTTGACCTTTGACCTGTTCTACCACACCATATTTCGCAATGGAGAAGTAATAGTACTTCACTATTAGTATTGCGAGCTTGACCATGGAACAAAGTTTGGGTGATAGATTTAATGCGGGATCGAATGTAATCGATGGAATGTATTCTTCATTAGATTTTAGATTTTCTTCGTTTGCTTTGTGTTTTTTTGTTTTAGCTTTCTTGTTCTAGGGTTTCAAAATAGTCGAAGACGAAGTAATGAAGAGTTTGATACATAAACATACAGACGTTAGATAGAGAGATAGACAGATAGCCAAACAGTCAGACAGACAGACAACATATAGACAGACAGACAGAAAGACCAACAGACAGGCAGGTAGACAGATAGACAGATAGATAGATGATAGATAGATAGATAGATAGATAGATAGATAGATAGATAGATAGATAGATAGAATGACACATACGTACATACATACATACATACATACATACATACATACATACATACATACATACATACATACATACATACATACATAGTGCTGAGTTCCAGAGTGTCGTTATGCAATAAAGAGTCTGTTTTAATATCCAGTTTAACCAGGTTCATACTACAACTGAATTAACACCGGGTCAATTTTTTTTGGTCTTGTTTTTCATGGTTACCATGATCTCGCCATTTTCAAGGTACAAACATCTCTAAACGCACTGAACAATCTATCAGTCGATTAGTCTAATCTTTTATTTACCTCAAATTTACAGATATTTAGATCCATCCTATATGTGTGAAGCCACCAAATAAAAAAAAAACACTGTAATATCTTATCTTTTCTTATTTCTAATTCTTTCAGGTCGTGACATTTCAAGACGAGCTGTCTACTATCAGATATACATTATTCAAGCCATTACATCAGGGTCCCCCCCCCCTTTCCCCCAAACCCATTTTTTTTTCATCTACACCAGGAGATAACTCGTTGCGCCAAATGATAAATTATTAAATTCTAATCAGAGTAATTTCCCCTAGAACAACGAAAACCGCACGAGATGTTGGGTGGGGCGGTTTATAAGAGCAAGAGATGGAAATAAGGTCTCCAAGAGAGAAAACTTACACTTAAAAAACAAAATAGATGTAAAAGATGAGAAAATGTCTTTTTGAAATAATTCGTTCAAGTATAAATAACTAAGTATAAAATGAGAATTAGAGTAGCTTCGTTGATTAAGAAAAAAAAATATATTTAAAAAATACCTTGAAAAAACAACAAAGCTTACATAAGGGGAAAAATTCACATTTACAACAATATCTCTCAATACTGTGAGATTTATTTCCCTTTTTTCGAGTTCAAACAAACTTAATTAATTACCACTGTTTGATTAAATAATGTTTCGAATGATTCATGACGACAGTCAGGAGCACATACCACATGACTTAATAAAGAATGCAGTATTTCCCGTGGCTACGCAGCCCAAGCTGTGACCTACATACTTTGCCACATCCATTACACACAGAAATCCATATATATATATATATATATTAAACCTGGACTGGAAAACAAAGACAAATTCGTATCCGATCGTTATGTGTATAACTCTTTTTCAAGCGGTAAGGGAAGTCGCCCTGAATTTTGGAAAATCTCTCTTTTCTGATATAAAAATACTACAACACGATAATACACAGTTTATGAAAAAAATTGAAATTCAGAAGACAAAAATAACATTTTCTATCGAGGCACAAAGGTTGAAAGCCGCTATTCGTTTTATGTGGTCTTCCGTCCATCTGTCGGTTCGTCTTACACGTTTAGATCTAAAAACCCCAAAGATATAGAAACTCCTATTTCAGGATTTGCAGCATGTGAAATTTGAGTGTTGTAAATTTCCCCTTTCAGACAGTGGCGTAGCTAGGGTGGGGGAGGCGGGGGGATTCTGAAAATCCCCCCGGGCCCCCACTTGAGGGGGGCCCCAAATGAGTGTTTTTTTTACATTAAAAATTAAATATTACTAAAAATGCAGGGGACCCCAAAGAGGTCAAGCCCCCGGGCCTTCAAACGATGGAAAACTCCTATCTAAGCCCCTGCTTTCAGGCCTTGCGATCTATACGGCAGATGATCAAAAGATCATCTGTTTCTGTGTCCCACGGTTAACGAGGGTGCCATGTGGTCAGGAAAACGACCAACAGCCTTTACTTTTCCCCAACTAATATAAGGTACCCGTTAGAGCTGGGTGGACTCAGAGGCGCTCTAAAGAGGCTGAAATTTAAAATTCCAGTCTTACCCGAGATTCGAACCCAGGACCTCTGGCTCGGAAGCCAAGTGCTTTACAACTCAGCCACTGCACCTTCAAAGTTAGGATGTAACTGTTACATTTTGTCTTCTTACAAAAGACAAAAAAAAAATTCCTGTATTTTATTTTATACTTAATATACACCAACGAACACAAGATGTTCCGATTTTTGTGTTTAACTCTTCAAAAACAAAGTCGTAACGCATGAATGCGCCAATCATACGTCAGTTCTATTGGACTGATCAGAAGATTCGCATGGCTGAGCGACCATGAGACGCATACAATATTCAGCAGTCTCCGCACAAAAAACCGCCTTCTCCAGGATCCCTGGCCTCTGCATATTTCATAAGGTTAAGGGATTGTGCTGCCGTCTGGAAAGGACGCCAAAAGGTGTCGGTTTGAATCCAGCGACAAGGGAACCTTCGAGAAGCAAGATGCATAATACATCAGCTGTATGGCGTTAATTAAATCTAAGATTAGGAATATTGATTGAATCTTACTCTCAGATCCCCCACGCAGACAAACTAAGGGAGGTTAACCTCGTCTAGGGCCTTTCAAATCAGATTGTACACAACGGACATTCTAATTCCAAACAAAAAAAACAACAAAAAAAACAACAAGTTTACAAATACATTTTGTGTGGAACCAAAAACTCAAAATCGGCTTCAGAAGGGATCCACCCAGGCATGTAAAAAGACAGGTTTCAAAATTTTCCGAAAGAAGATCAGAGTGAAATTCCATTAAAGGCAAATGACAGAGAAGAATAGAGAAAGAAGGTTGACTGATCCTGTGTGGTGCCCCAACGGTCAGCAGATGAAGGGATTGGTAAAAGTGAAGATGAAGTTGTACATGAATCTGGCATAACTGATGTCTTATAATGATTACCTAATTGATCTAATTGTTTTGTAGAGGGTCAATCTCTTATTCAAAGCCTCAAGAGAAAAAAATCGTAAAAAAAAAAAATCTCCTTTTAGTTTTAAGTGTTCATAGAAAAGGATCTCCGAATATTTATGTCTATTAGAATTTTTAGATTAAATAAATTAGTTTACAAGAAAAGACAGAGAACGAAATTAAGAATGAAGGAAAAATAAAGCAATAGAAAAAGGAATAATTTTTAGAAAAGCTTATCTAAGGAAAAGAACCGCTAATTACTGCCATTTAATGTAAAAATTACAAGGATTAGCACTCTTTCTCCTATAGTAATCAAAAGTAATTAATTACTTTTAATTGATTAACAAATTGATTAATTTTTGAATTGATTCATGTATGGTCATCGACTATAATTATGCAAAGTTTCAACTTGATTTGTGAATAATACGATTGAGAAAAAACTAAATTTCGAAATCAAACAAAATAATTAATCACCGATAATTAATGAACTAATTGGATGAATTTTTTTTTATTCATTCATATCTTGTTAGATACAATGAATAATTGTGCAAAGTTTCAAATGGATCCGAGACTGGGAAATGTGAGAAAAAAACATGTTCCAGCTTTTTACACAGACAGACAAACAGGCAGACAGAGTTGATATAATCTTTGTAAAAAAGAAAGATATGATAGAAAACAATAAAAGAGGCGTTAAGAGACAGATTTAAAAGCCAAGAAAAAAAGATCTAATTATTCTGTCCTCGTTAAGCAGAGTCTTAAGTGAAACCGTTAAAAATCTGCCCTTGTTTTAATTTGTCATCAAACAATATTCAAACGTGTAAAACCAAAGTTTAGAAAAGGCAGATGTCTGAGATGAACCAAATTTAGAAACAGTTTTAAATAAAATACAAATGTATTGTATAAACACCATAATATCTAGGTCAACGTTATGACATAGCAGACGTCAAATGCAGAAAAGCCCGCACTTTTTCTCTTTCTTTCTTGTTTGAATATTTACTCGCAGAGGTGCCAGAAAAAGGAAAGCTAAAGAAATAAAAGAAACAAAAAAATAGCTTTTGAAATCTTCTGCCAGGTCGGCCGTGCTAAGAAATGCTGGTTGGAGATTATCTGGCCACACACTGGAGATGACAAAACCACAGTACTTCCTTGCGGACATTGTCGATCCCCAGGATTTGTAATCTGAAATCCGATTGGGTGAATCAGCCACGTGACTAATTCTCTGTTCTATAAGATTGGCAATAGGCTAACAAAATTTTATTTTTTTATTGTCTGTATTGACCTATACAAAGTCTGTACATCTAAAAAAAATCATGTAAACAAATTTTCTGCAATATGGAATCATAAAAATTTGCTAAATTCTTTTTCATATTTAATAAAAGAGGTTGAAAAGTGTATATCATTTTGCAATGCTAGGCGTCTTATTAATTTCTACATTTTTACAAAGTTTATATCAACTCATCCTGTCTCTCTGGTAACAAGTTTGTACACGCTAATTCTTTCACATCCAATCTCTGATCAAGGTGAAATATCGCACAATTATTTATTTTATTTGACAAAACACGAATTAATTTTTTAAAAAAATTAGTTACTTAATTAACTATTGGTATTTAATCATTTTCTTTGGTATTGATAAGGTAAAATTGTTTTAATTGAATGATATGGTAGTTTTAGTTGAATTATTCCCCTTTATACGTTTTAGAATGAAATAGGCCGCCGCTTTAAAGTTTGAAAGTAACAATAGATAACTATAAAATATTTCATCTTCATATACACTTCCTTAGCACAGTGGTTAGTGCGTTATCTTGAGGAGGCTTCAGTCCTTGAGTTCGAATCAAGGTCGTTCAACTTGTTCTTTTATAAATGAATTTTAAAAAGCAATCACGGTAACATTCACACAGATTCCTGTTTCTTTCTCTCACCACCCCCTTCCACAACTGGCTTAGACAAGTGACAGCATCAGAGCGTATTGAGAAAGCTAAATGCGAAACAAATACAATTGGTAAAAATATTTCTAATCCACACAGATTTATTATTTTTGTAGTCTAGTCGTATTACAAATTTAATGAAATGACTGATCCAAACAAATTGATACAACTACGCTAAATATAAGCTTATGTTTTTTTTTTAAAGTATTTTTTAAAATATTTTTTTTGTTTTCAATTATGAGCATGCCTAATGGCTGTATCTAAAACTGTATAGTTCCAAACCTAATTATTATTTTATGTGACCGCCATTTGAATATGCCGCTAGTGAAGACGAAAAGTTATTTGTAATAAAATGTAAAAATAAAAAGAAATACTTTGATAAAACTGGTGACATTTTGTAAGGGGGAGATAACTTCTCTTAGCCCGACCCATTTTCCTCCCCCTCCCACACCCCACCCCCAAAATAAAAAACCTGGTTACGCCAATGTAATAAAAAATCTACAGAGTTGAATTGGAGAAGACAGGCGCAGAAGACTCAAGACCCAGGCTTAGAAACATAACAGACATGAGACGGGAATACTGGATAAGTGACCAGATATGATGGAGAAGATTCTAGTTTGGTGTAGCTACTCACTTCTATACAAGGCGGTACGGTCATGTGCCTAAACGTCTGATTGTTTGTTGAACTCTTTTCTGCATATATGCCGAAATGCCCGGTGTTTCAGATCAACCTTCATTTTGATTATATAGTTATAACAAAAATAAATTATTATAACAGTCAAACCAAAGTTTTCTCTGTGAGGCCAATTAGCTAGTTGGTTGTTTTTTTTCCAAAGATGTACATAAACTGTCTAATTTCTAGGGTTATTGTTAGAGCCGTTTTCAAGATCCATGTCCAGCAAGTTTTTAGTTGTTTTTTTTTTTTTAACCAATTAAGAATTCGCAAGCTGAAAAGAGGATTTGTAAACATGCTTTTTATATATAAATTCATTCTAAATCAAAACTATTAATCTAATTTATGATCTTCTAGAGTGTTCATTATAACTGTTTTCATAACACATCCTAAAAGCTTAGTAGGTGTAGTTCTAGTAGAGATAAAAGCCTTTCTCGGGTCACATGGTTCATAAAAAGGGCGTGCTTGCCTCGAACCATTTGGACATCTGAATCAGGTAGTCTAGTAGAGTTATTTCATTACAATTTTAAAACAAAACAACTCGTACTTTTTCGAGAACAGAATTAAACATTTCACCAGTTGTTATTGTTGTTTTTTCAAGCACTACAAAATATTTTGGAGGAGTGGTAAAACGTTTGGCTTCCGAACTGGGGGTTCCGGGTTTGGATCCTGTTGAAGACTGCGATTTTTAATTTCGGGATCTTTGGGCGCCTCTGAGTCCACCTAGCTCTAACGGGTACCTGTCATTAGTAGGGGAAAAATAAAGGCGGTTGGTCGTTGTGCTGGCCACATAAAATCATCGTTAAAAGTAGGCCACAGAAACAGATGAGTTTACTTGATCTACTCTATAGACCACAAAGTCTGTAAGGAGCAAAATATTTTATATTATATATATTCACTATCACTATTAGTCACAACAGACGGACGACTAATAGCGTCTTTTCTTTCGGCAGTGGCATAAATACTTTGTTTATCTTATAAAGAAATAAATAACCATGTTTTTTGTTATCGATTCCTGGTTTAAGAAAATGACCGGATGTTGATAAACTTAGATGAGCTTTGTTATTTATGAGTTCCTTTGGGAGACGCGCGTCTGACAAAGGTAAGGAACATGTTGCCTGTTACAGCTCTTGCATCTATAATTTTACAAAGTAACCTTTAATCCAATTAATTTATGTGAGAGAGCATTATAAAGTGTTATTTTTCAAAATATTTGTGTAAAAAAAAAGGTTTATTTAATTTTCTGCCCCGTTCACTTCCGGTATTCTCAGATTGTTTTATATTCTTGAAATACACTAAATCAACTCATAACCTTATACACAAGGCTTTATTCCAATAAAACACGACTGATGTGTAGCGCACACAATAACACAGTACCAGACGGGGCACGACCAACTGTCTACAATTTGAATATCAGCACAATTACAAGAACTAGCAAGATTACAAACTCGATTACAAATACTAGCCCGATTACAAACACGGTTACATATACTAGCCCGATTACAAACACGGTTACAAATACTAGCCCGATTACAAACACGGTTACAAATGCTAGACCGATTGTAAGCACGATTACAGATACTAGACCTATCAGAAACACGAGCAAACAGAAGTTCAGTTCTCGATACTCCACTTCCCCATCTGTTTCTCTCCTCAATATCTGTTTATTTTCTACTATTCTCGTGCGTACTAGGTGCGTTTCGGACACTTACCACGGTGGTCCTGGGTTCGGACCCCGGAGAATGTCTGTGACGTACAAAACACACATTACCGTCCAGAAAATATTTCAAAACACTTTTATTTAATAGAGAGAGAAAATGTATTCAAAGTGTAAATGCGTGTCACTGAACTAGACAAATACATTCGGAACACTTTGGAACTCCTTTCACATTTGTATTATTATGTATTTATATTGTTTCTTTAAACAAAAGTTTTTCTTTTTTTCTTGTGCAGATTTTTTAAAATTTTAAAGTCTGACTACCAATAGTAAGACTGACTTGACAGAGACAGGGACTGTTATGAAGTGTATGTGTGTGTTTCCATGACAACGACGAGAAAAAGGAGCGTTAGTTTTGGGGCAATGTAGAATGATGTAACCATAATATGGTCTGTCATATTTATGTTAAGAAGTCTTGTGGACAAAAGTTTAACGGGAGGTTTCTAGGGAGACGAACCAAAGGCGTGAAAGAGTAAAGACGGGCATTTGCCATAAGTTACAATTTGTTTAATTATTATTTCACTTTGTTACCACAAGATTTATATCTCATCTCAAGTTGAATCTGCATGTATTAAGTTAATATTCCAGTGTACTTAAAAGGAAGCCTGTTCAAGTTTATAAAAAAAACTTTAGACCAAAAATTGAATACGCCAACAAGCTGTTTGGTGCTGCCGACCATTAACAAAGACCAACAAACAGATGGCGTTTAATCACGTGATCTCATTTTAAATCTTGAAGATATTGAATAACCTCGGATCTTAGATGTAACCCTAAAGAAGTGTAATCTTTTATCAGCGTCTCTTGTTGGCCCTTACTTAAGAAGTTATTGCCAACTAATTCAATTTGGACAAATCTCGTGTGTTTCTACATCTCTCCTTGGAAACTTTTGATTGGGTAATGCTTAATCTCTACCTGGTCTGTTTACTTCTGGATGATTCATATGAAGGTAAGAGAGAAAGAGTAATCTACAGAATCAGATGATGGAAGGGAATTGTTTACTTTTAATGAGACCAGCTTAAAAGCTTGAAGTTTTAAATCCCAGGCAAGCGAGTGGCACTTTAAAAAGTGGAATGGATTTCTTTTACCTGTTTGAATGAACGTTTGGAAGAAAAGTGTGTGTGTGTGTGAAAGAGAGAGAGAGAGAGTAAGGAACGAGACATAGATTAAGAAAGGCAAGAATTATAACTAAAAAAAAAGAAGAAAAAAAACCAAAGAGAACTATAAAGAGAAGGAGGAAGATTGCAAAAGAGAAAAGAAAGAGACAAAACAAAAGAGAGAGTAAAAACAAAAAAAAGAGAAAGAAAACAAAAAGAGGGAGAAAAAGAAAAAAAAGAGAGAGATAAAACAAAGAGAGATAGAAAATAAAGAGAGAGATAGAAAACAAAGAAAGAGATATGAAACAAAGAGAGAGATAGGAAACAAAGAGAGAGATAGAAAACAAAGAGAGAGATAGAAAACAAAGAGAGAGAGAACAAAGAGAGAGATAGGAAACAAAGAGAGAGATAGAAAACAAAGAGAGAGATAGAAAACAAAGAGAGAGAGAGAGAGAAAACAAAGAGAGAGTTAGAAAACAGAGAGAGAGAGAAAACATAGAGAGATAGAAAACAAAGAGAGAGAGAGAGAACAAAGAGAGAGATAGAAAACACAGAGAGAGAAAACAAAGAGAGAGAGAGAGAGAAAACAAAGAGAGAGATAGAAAACAGAGAGAGAGAAAACAAAGAGAGAGAGATAAAACAAAAGAGAGAGAACAAAGAGAGAGATAGAAAACAAAGAGAGAGATAGAAAACAAAGAGAGAGAGAAAACAAAGAGAGATAGGAAACAAAGAGAGAGATAGGAAACAAAGAGAGAGATAGAAAACAAAGAGAGAGAGATAGAAAACAAAGAGAGAGAGAGAAAACAAAGAGAGAGATAGAAAACAGAGAGAGAGAAAACATAGAGGGATAGAAAACAAAGAGAGAGATAGAAAACAAAGAGAGAGATAGAAAACAAAGAGAGAGATAGAAAACAGAGAGAGAGAAAACAAAGAGAGAGATATAAAACAAAAGAGAGAGAACAAAGAGAGAGATAGAAAAAAAAGAGAGATAGAAAACAAAGAGAGATAGAAAACAAAGAGAGAGATAGAAAACAAAGAGAGAGATAAAAAAAAACAAAGAGAGAGATAGAAAACAAAGAGATAAAGAGAGAGTGAAAATAAAAAACAGAGAAAGAAAACAAAGAGAGAGAGAGAGAGAGAGAGAGAGAGAGAGAAAACAAAGAGAGAGATAGAAAACAAAGAGAGAGAGAACAAAGAGAGATAGAAAACAAAGAGATAGATAGAAAACAAAGAGAGAGATAGCAAACAAAGAGAGAGATAGGAAACAAAGAGAGAGAAAAAAAACAAAGAGAGAGATAGAAAACAAAGAGAGAGAAAGAGAGTGAAAATAAAAAAGAGAGAAAGAAAACAAAGAGAGATAGAGATAACAAAGAGATAGACAAAAACAAAGAGAGAGAGAAAAAACAAAGAGAGTTGGAAAAGAAGAGAGAGAGAAACATCAAAAAGGCAGAGATACCAAAATTAAGAACAATGTAACAAATACAGATGAAAAAGAGAATCAGAGGAAAAAGAAATAGTGTCAGAGTAAGAGAGCAAAGAAAAAGAAGAGATATAAAGAAAGTCAGGACAAAAAGGGGCAAACAAAGACAAGGCTTATAACAAGATAGAGATAGAGAGACAAAAAGAGAAAAGAAGAGAGAAAGAAAAATACAGACAAACGGAAATAATTGAAATGCACAATGTGGCCTCCTCACTCTTAAGTGATAATAAATATTGTGACTTAGTTGTCAAAAAATTAAACTTATTAGTGGTATGGGTTCAAATCCTCAATGTATGAAAAGAAACTCTAAATTCATTATTTAACATTAAGACCAACTTAGACGGCGAACACCTGTCAAGTACTAGTTATGCAGACACCATAGTTTGAACTGGGCAACAAAGTGTAATCATTTAGCGGTACGTCTCTGTCTAAATGTAGATAATCTTGCACTGTTCACGCTAACGCCGTTGAGCTACAGTGGCGGAACAAGCATGGCGCAAAGGGGGGGCTCATTGCGCCCGGGCCCACGACCAATAGGGGCCTAAACTGGCTCTGTTAATTGTATAAAGAGAAAAATATGATGCCTATAACTATTTATATGTTTAAAATTATAATAATTTTACTTGAATCATTTTTTTTTCTTCAATTGTATTTGTGTCCGTACAAAATAACTAATCAATGTAAATTTAATTACTGTAGTAAAAAAATCTACCTTCAAGGAAGATAGCACTTACATTGTCAGTACTGATTTTAATAATAATAATAATATTAATAATAATAATAATAATAATAATAATAATAATCTGTAAACAATGTCAAAGTGCTCTATTAGATAAAATTATGTTGTTTTTTTTTGTTTTTTTTTGTTATTGTTCTTTTTTTTTTGCTATTTATTTCCTTAAAATTCCGGTATATATTAACCACTTAAATAGCATGAATTAATTGTATAAAGAGATAGTAATATGATAGACAGTGAATAGAAATGTAATTCTTCACTTTCATTGCTTAATTCTACTATGTAGAATGGACATATCGGAATATTAATGAAATTAGGTTGATTATAATCTAGTCAAAAGATTTTAAAATGGTTGTGCAATAATCAAGCAGTATTCCAGACATGGGGTTGGTGATATTTGATATTGTATTACTTGTTTTAAGATAGATGAAAATAAATGCGTATTTAATTGTGTTTTTATATGTATGAAGAGTCCACGTGTATGGTTAAGCTTGTATTAATTAATGTGCAAGTATATTTGTGTATTTACTTTTATTCCCGGTTACTTATTTATTAGTTTTTGATATGCTATTCTTAGATCATATTTGTGGCTCTAAATTATACATCACATCTGATGGTTTCAGTACTTATTTGGTGTGTGGGTGCGGTCATGCATGTGTTAGTGTGTACGTATTGGTGTGTATTTGCTTTTTAATTTTGGTTGGTTATCCTTTAGTTGTTGATATGCTAATCCTTGTATCATTTTTCTGTCTCTGATTATTTCAATAGTTATGTAGTATGTCTTTGCTATTAAATAATATTCTCATTATTATTATTATTATATTTTTGTAAAGTAATTAAGTATAGGTTAATCATGTTTCACATTTATGATTTAATTCTTTATGATTTAATATTTGTGAAATGTGAGAACTTACAAATAAAAATTAAATAAAAAAAATAAATAAATAAATAAAAAGCCCACAAAAGAGGCTGGAGGGCCCAAAAAAGAGGCAAAGAAAAGAGGCCTAAGGCCCAAGGATTCCTATGATGACAAAGCTAAAATTGAGTTGCACAAATTCTGATGTATCTTTTTTAAATTAAATAATAAATTAATAAATAATTACTCATTATTAAAAATAATTAGATATACATGCTAAACAAAAAAAAATCACAAACTGTCAATTCCAAACGAACTGTAACACACACCCAACCCGCAGTTAAACAAATGATTCACTTTTGAATAGACAATAAGCAATCTCCAGTGCATAATAGGATCTTCTACTGAGGTTCCTTTACTTGTGACAAACAATCTACACGCGGAACATCTGAAGATCCAGCGTGTGGACTCGAAATCCTAACAAGGACCAATGACATTGACTGTTCCAATTACCCAAAATTTGAGGACCTCGCTCTTGTAAACACGTACACTTGATGAGTCGTCTGTCACGTGTGCTATTTTCGTGGATATGTTCTCTTGCATTAGATGCAGTATCGCTCACGTTGTTTTCAGTCACACTCAACTTACCTGAAGGGGCCCTAACGTGTATATTCATGAACCCGGGCCCACGGAGAGGTATAACAATCTTCTACTGTGTTCATTAGCACCCTTCTAGCGCAGAAGATATGATTGCGGTTGTTTTTAGTTTGTAGTTCATAGTTTCTGATATCCACACACAAATATTTGCATCAACTTTTCTTGTTAGCCCTAAACTAGGCTTATTTGTTTGTATTGACGATATAATGAGTAACATATTTTTTGTTAAAAAAAAAAAAAAAAAAAAAGCTATTAAAATGTAATTTCATCCTAGATGTTAGTAATATTCAAAAACAAAACAAAAATAACGTTCCATTTGTCATGCTTTGCCTGTCAAATAACGGACCCGAAATGGGCCGCCTACGAGTTTATGTTGAAATATTTCCTATTTTTGCTGATTTGTTCTCAAATTCAAAATTGTGTGTATCTGTGAACATGCAGATCTAGACTGTTTACTGTGTGTGTTTTTTTTAATATGTTTTTTTTTTGTATGTTGTTTTTTTTTTAATGCTTTTTATTTTGATTGTATGGATGGTAATTTCTTATGTTTTTTTTGTGTTTTTTAGTTAAAAGAATGAATGTAACGTATTTAGGGTAATTTTACTTTCAACCGTTTTTGCTTTGGCATCTATTATTTCAGTAACAACGTTTGAGACGATTACTTCCCTTTCTCCCTGTTACCTGAAATACATTATTTTTAAATTCGGCGTCAGGTTCTTCATTAATACCTCTCAGTCTGAACACGTAAATATAGGGAGCTTTACCTATATACAGTCAGCACTCTAGTGCCCCTGCTTTGATGAAATTACACAAGCATCAAACAAAGGCAACGGAAATAGCGGCACGGGAAACACAAAAGCCACTTAGAGCTAAGTAAACAGACATGGGAGCAGCGTACCTTTCATCCCAGTTTTAAACAAGGTTCTTTATTGCTTTCAATTTGACATACGTCTACCATTAAGTAATTTATGTTTTTAAATCAGCGGAGAAGTAAAAGAAAGTATTAAATCTCCGTCTGTCTATCAATGTCAATACTTAGAGATAACAAGCTAGATAGAGCAGTGTTCTTTTTTCAAAAAAAAAAGGTTATCTATGGGGAATAGCTCTACATTTACAACCATTTTTCATTCATGACTGTATGAATTATTTTCCTTTTTCGATTTCGAACAAAATTATTTAATTACAATAATTTAATTGACTATTTTTTTTTTGTAATTGATTGACAATAAATCATTATACAATATTTCAACTTGATCCGAGACTGGGAAGTGGGAGAAAATAATGTGATTAAAATTTGAATCAAACAGAGTTTATATAAGCTTTGTAAAACTAGCTGAATTAGTTTAAACAGCTTTCAAAGACAAATGTTGTTCTTTTCCTTATAGAGTTTATTAAATCAGGTACTAGTAGTTACGTGTTAGTTATAAGTAATCTTTAATAGTTAGCGACATTGAAGTTCAATTTATCGTTTTTGGCATTATCGAGTTAATAATGAGAATATTCAATAGTTCTAATAAATGAACATAAACTTACAACCGCATTTAAAAATGGATAAATTAAGATTTTTCTTTGAAATTTAACCAAATATATGTCTACGTGTATCCTGGTATTCTTATATATGTGTTTTTAATATATGGTTTATTATTATTATTCATTTATTTGGTATATGAGGCTTGGTTTTTCATATCCTATACAGTTGTATAAAAACCACTGAGGACAATTTTTAAAAAAAATTGTTTGCTGGTTATTGTTTTCTAGTTTGCCCTCGACAAGACTTTCTTAAGGTCTTACTAACTCCTCACAACAAGACTTTCTTCAGGTCTTACTAACTCCTAACAACAAGACTTTCTTCAGGTCTTACTTACTCCTCACAACAAGACTTTCTTCAGGTCTTACTAACTCCTCACAACAAGACTTTCTTCAGGTCTTACTAACTCCTCACAACAAGACTTTCTTCAGGTCTTACTAACTCCTCACAACAAGACTTTCTTCAGGTCTTACTAATTCCTCACAACAAGACTTTCTTCAGGTCTTACTAACTCCTCACAACAAGACTTTTTTCAGGTCTTACTAACTCCTCACAACAAGACTTTCTTCAGGTCCTACTAACTCCTCACAACAAGACTTTTTTCAGGTCTTACTAATTCCTCACAACAAGACTTTCTTCAGGTCTTACTAACTCCTCACAACAAGACTTTCTTCAGGTCTTACTAACTCCTCACAACAAGACTTTTTTCAGGTCTTACTAACTCCTCACAACAAGACTTTCTTCAGGTCTTACTAACTCCTCACAACAAGACTTTCTTCAGGTCTATTTAGAAAGTACGCCAATAAAATCAACGAAGCAAAGTTGCAATGAATAAGCAACATGGACCTATTTCTAAACTTAAAAACCACACTTCATGCAATTGCGCGAGAGATGAATTGTAATACAAATGAATACACTAACACATGCGTAACTTTCATCACTTTATACTAAAATATGTGTTGTTACTTTAACACATGCGCACACACTCACTAAGGTGAAGTAAAATAAATTCAAAAAGGGGCATAATCAATGTATTTTTTTCATAATGCGTGTTTATCTCCCTCTGCCCGAGACCTCTTCGTCTGTAAATACATGAAGACATCAGTTTACTTCCTCTTTAGGTATGCTGTTAGGGTGAAAAAGAGGAAGCAATACACAACGCATCTATCAAATGACTACAAGTGAAACTAAAGGGTCCAAATAGTACACATAGAAGATGACATAGACTGGCATAGAGGGTGTTTGGTTACAGACGTTGACCTGTGTCGCCAGACTACTGGTAGACAACTAAACCGTTGGAGACGTATTATATTTTGGCTAATGAAACTTCAAATAGTCTAGATAACTTTCTTTCAAACAATACTAAACATGACTTTTTTTTATAATATAGACAGAAGTCAATATAGGATCAGATAAATGTAGTAGACTTTAGTAATAATATTGTTTAACAAAATCTAACCCACTACAATAGCACAACCTTTCAGTCTCACGTTCTGAAGTCGTATTTCTTCACTATGACTAAATGACGATACCGCCATCTATGTTGCATCATTCACAACCAATCGCTAACGTCTTCCCCCCGCTTCACCCAAAGAAACACACACACACACACACTTCATAACAGGGTGATGTAGACTGACATAGTGAGTGGCATAGATTTACATTAAGGGTGACATAGAGAGTGACATTGACTGACTCATAGGACTATGAGATGACCAGGTCAGTTTAGGTGTCTCTCTAACATCCATCTTATACCTGAGCACATGTATACAGTTATGAAGAGTGAAAACTTCTCTCCCTTTTTTTTTGCTCGTGTTGAATGTTTCGGACGTACGTTCAGGTTTGAAGACATAACATTTGAGCCCAACCTCCCTCCCCCCGCAGGACGATGAGGGATGGCGGAGGGCAGGTTCGAACCTGGGACCACCAAGACGACAGTCCAGAACACATACCAAACCATAAGGCAGCCATTCACTTTCGTCAAAAATAATCTAGAAGGCTGAATTGGAAAAAATAAAAAATAAAACTCCAATCTTGTATGTGTCAGTGCATAAAAAAAAAATCAATGTATTCAGCCTATCACCATATACATATAATATTATCTCAACACTCAATTCAGGTTCAACCTCTTATATAATACTTTTCTAATACACAATGCAGGTATACCTTCTTAAAAGTTATAATGACTCGTTTTCAACGTAGGCACTTCTTGGTCCAGGAGGCGCAGTGGCTGAGCGGTAAAGCGCTTGGCTTCCGAACCGGTGTTCGAATCCTAGTGAAGACTGGGATTTTTAATTTCGGGATCTTCGGGCGCCTCTGAATCTACCCAGCTCTAATGGGTACCTGATATTGGTTGGGGAAAAAGTAAAGGTGGTTGGTCGTTGTGCTGGCCACATGACACCCACGTTAACCGTAGGCCACAGAAACAGATGACCTTTACACCATCTGAAAGGGCAACTTTACTTTTTTTTTCTTTACTTCTTAGTCCTAGACCCTGGACCAATGATCTCCTTCGCGCCTTGGTTCCTAGACAACTGGATCTGACCTTACCATTTACATCTTCCACAATCTAGTTTAACTGCTCAAAACATGGAGTGAACTTAGGAACTTGCGTTAGCAGACGTGAGATCAGCATTGGGGATTTCCACACCAAAAGTGAATCACAGTAATCTGCTCTTTATTTTTACACTTTGATTTTTTAAGACCCAGTGGTCGTTCTTTAGTAATAAAATACAGTATGCGAGAAAAAGAAGATAGATCAAAATGAAGAAATGTGGTGTCGAAATAATGAATCTACGAATTTAGTTATAGGTTTTGATATAAATAGACAATTAAAGTAATTTCAAGCAAGCCACATTTAAAGAGAGTGATCTTTTAATTTAGAAATTACTTTATACTTCAATCCAAAGAGCTTTAGAAAAAATTGACTCTGCAGTGCTGAAAGGTGCTCAGACATTATTATTCTTTTGAACATAAATTATTTGTAGATTTGCCTCCATGTATGAAGATTTACAAAATCTTCCTACAATAAAATAAATTCTACCTTTTTGGAGCTAAGGTTAGACCTTGTTACATTACAGTTTACGTCACATGATCCACATATTTCATATGTTAATGTGCAGTAAAATTCCGTTAGCCTTGGGCACCAGCACTACTTGAGCTGGCATTGAGAACAATACATGCCGTTAGCACACCCTGAAAAAAAATAAAACATCTATAAGACAAATATAGATCCATACGTCACCAGGTGAGACAGTCGATTCTGTTCTCCTCGTTTTCCAATAAGCTATTCAAAGCCACGCCCTGAGAACTCAACATAGGTCAATGCGGTAGGGCCACTTGGTGGAACCACAGAGTCCCCGAGCGAACATCGGCGTCCCAATCGAATCCACTGTTTGTTTCCCCCGTCCTACTGCTCTTCCTCCTTGTGTAAAATTACTATTTGAACGGCTTTTTTTTTTGGCGTCTTTAATTTATCCTATTTACACGACTCCGTACTTTAAAAATCGATACGAAATTGTTGGATGAACAAGACTGGATACGTACTCATTGAGATGATTACTACGTCAAAATAAAGAATCGATACCGTTTCTTATCAAGCCAAGCGGGACGATAAGAGAACAAGTGAGCGTCCGGGGGGGGGGGGCGGAATAAAGAAAAAGAAATGTCGCTACTTGAGTTTTAATGTTTTATGTCAATAGAATGAAATCAATGTCAATTTTAGAAAAAACCTTGCTGTGAGTGTGTTTGCGTGTACAATTAGAGGCTGTGTATTGGCGTAGATGTCGGGGAAAATATTTTAGAGGTGTTAACATTTTTATCCTCAATATTTCATGCTTCATATCTTGTATGGCGTAGCTAGGGTTTAGGATGCCCAGTGCGGCGCATTCTCATGATGCTCCCCCTCCCTACGAAATGAAACAGAGAAATACGTTGTTGTTGTTTTGTTTTGAACTAATGTGTTAAAGTATTGCTAATTGGCGAGAAAAAAAAAAAATAAAAAAGTTCTTAAAATAATTGTTTCGAATTTTCCTGCTCGCAAACTATCAATGATTTTATCGCACAGTCACCGCGATTGTCAGAAATATGCAAATAAAGACACTATGAGGAACTGAATCACCAAGCCGGAATCTTTTTTTTTTTTCTTAAAAAACTCAAGATGTCTAATATGTCCTTGTTTCAGATGTTTAACGACTTCTGAAGAGACTGCGACAAACAGTCGAAGCATCTTTCGCTCAAGACGAAATTCGTTTTTGTCTATTGTAGATAACATTTTAAATACAGTAGTTTGTCTTTGGTCATGCATGTACAATGTGTTGTTTGTACTGAGAAAGTTTATCCTTACTTTGAAGCCCTTCATCCCTTGATGCCCCTTGCGGTCCGCGCAACTCGTACATGGCTAGCTACGCCTATGTGTTATTATAGTATAATGAAGCTATTTCGTTGCAGTGATTCCAGATCAATATCTTGTGACAGTAACACTCAAGCGTAACGTTGGTTTGTTTAGTTAGAATTCACAAAACATGGTATCTATTTGAAATATCGAATATTCTAATTGCACAAATTGAATAAACATTAATAAGCCGCAAAATGAATTCTTCCAATACAGAGACAATTAAAAAATGCATCAATGACAAGAATATTGAAATAAAGATGGAATGTAGTCCTGGAATGATGCCCTCAAAGGTGCCTCTGCTCCAAAATGGGCATACGCTGGTAAGACTACCTCCCAAACAAGTAACAGAATTTTTTTTAAATCCTCGTTTTTTAATCTAGTGGTTTTTTTTTGTGATTTTTTTTTTGCTCTCTTCCAGGGGCGGACTGGCTATATGGGCATTCGGGCAATAACAACTCAATCTGTCAGTCTATCAGTCTGGTAAACAAAAATGCACACGCAATCTCAGATCAAGCTGAAATTGTGCACAATTATTTCTCAATTTCAACTCAAAATATGAAGAAATATTGTTTGTTTACTTCCAGTCTTTCTAGCCTCCCCTGAAAAATGGTCCTCAAAACATAAGACCACAATTCCTTGCTTTCTAAAATATTTTAGTTTCACCTTTAAATGTATCATTCGATCATTGTCTCAATATATCCAATAGCCCTCTACTCACCACTAAGTCGGCTGACTACTAAGGAAGTTCCTTCTCCATCTCTACCGACAATTTCTTTGTTCTGCAAGTGTCTGCAACAACTGACGCTACACGCCTGAAAATTGGAACCCATGAGAGACAATGCATTGTTTGAACTCATGTTCGATACCTATTTATCTTTGCAATTAGTTCGAATATTTGAAGTCGTAACAGTGCTAGGTAAACAGTGAAGTATTGCGCTGACACACTAGCATCAATACTCCGATTATCTTGAATGTTACTTAGCGCTGGTTATGTAGACCTATTGTAACACTGTAACATACTTTTAAAAAAAATGATAAACATTTACAGTATTTAAATCCAATTGTACAATTTTACAAATTAAAAATGTGAATTAAATCATAGATTGTTAAAATATATCTGAACTCATTTAAAGTCTATTGTCCGCGGCTTTAAATTGTTCATACATCTTTCCGTATGTGTTTTCTTCCATTAATCAGCCGTTTCTCTTCTGTAATACAGTCGCATGCCGTAATAGTGTCAAAGCCAAGTGTTATTATTATTATTATTATGTTAGAAACGAAGAACGAGTATTCATTCTCTGGCGAAGCCAGGGTCGAGTTTCGTTAAAGAGAAACAAAATTCGCCGTAATCCCTTTAACAGTTTCCACTGAGGAATTTTCTGGTGCTGTGGCAGGTCTGCAGCAGTACTGCCCTCTGACAGGCAACGATGATGTTCCTAGGAATGTTGAGGCATTTTAAGGTATCTGTCAGGCCAGTTGTTATTATCCCCTCGGTTGATATAACACTGGGGTATACTGTTATTTTGGATAACTTCCATAAACGCTTAATGTCCAAACCTAAGTTCCCATATTTTCTTTGCTTTTCCATTTCAGGTTTTCTTACATTATGAGACAATTGTACGGCGATGTCAATAATGGTAGCGGTTCTTTCTTTTTTTATCAATGAACAGAAGATCAGGGTGATTAAAATCTACCGTTTTGTCGGTCAAAATAGGCCTATCGCAGTACAGCAGATGATCAGTAGACTCGAAGACCTCTTGTGGGGAGTATTTGTACTAAGGAAGAGTAACCTTACCGATCAAATTATGTGTCATAGACAAGTGTTGGTGTATTAGCTTTTCAACTTGATTGTGGCGACCTAGGTAGGCAGATTCTGATTGGGTTGAACATCCGGCCATTTTATGTTGAATTGACTCACCCACATTTCCACATTTTCGGCATTTGAGTTTTAGAATATGTTTCTCATAATTTTTTGTCCTCATTACTTTGTCCTGTATTGCTGTAACAAAGCCTTCAGTTTCAGGGTAGAGATGACCTGCTTTGAGCCATGCTAAAAAGCAGCCATTTAAATGTTGTCCCCATCCAATGAAGCCGGGAATGTTTTCGTGGAGTGTTTTTTCTTACCACTGGCGAATCTCATGCCCAATGTCGTCCAAACCATTTTGTAGGTTCAGAGGGGTTGCTTCGGAGTTATATTTGCGTAGGAAGGAAATTAGTTCATTACTGGAGGCGTGCAGTTTTGATCGTAATTTTATAACTTGCATCTTACACAATTTGAAGATGTTCTGCAATCCACGACCTCCATCCTTCCTGGGCAGGTATAACCTTTGCGTGGAGCACTTGGGGTGTAAGCAAGGTGTATTGTGTCAGGCTGCTGGATATACAAGACTGGTGATGCAAGATAGAGACGGGTATTTTGTTAGTAGCTAGTTCTATATGTGTGACTACGAAACTGTTATGAGCGCATGTTGTTAGTTTGAGACAGTCTTTATTGGTTAAAGACAGGCGCTGCACGCTAGAATAATGATATTTATAGAATATTTATATAGCTGTTTTCATTGAATTTTAATGGCTATAGTGAAAAAAGGTGATTCTGCATAAGGTTACCTATAAAAAAAATGAGAGATAAATGATCATTTTACCCACACTTACAGACACACATACACACATACAAGTGAAATCAGTTGACCTGATAATGTAATGTTACTCATCAAGCTAATCTAAAAAAGGAGAAATTATCTTACACCATAGGCGTAGCCAGGATTTGTTTTCAGAGAGGGGGTTGGAGTTGGGGGGATTAAATATATATATATATTAAATGTTTGTGTGTGTCCTTCCTGGAGTAAGTGGAAAAATTGTAGACTCTCCGCCCTTGCCAGCAAGGGATCTGGAGGAGCGCTGTAAGCCGCCAAGCCCTGTTTCCGGTATTGAAAGCGAAAAAATGCATATTCTGAGGTATCTACAATGCATTATCCTGCTATTAAAAAGTTTTATTTCAAAAACCTTATGTGCTATTCTTACTGACTTAGATCCTCCCACGCCGTTCGGCGCATTGGGCGGCAAGCTGCTTCAACAAAAAGTTGTCACTGGCAATGTCTGAAGCCTCTTCCCATCTTCTTTGAGGACATCCAGTGGGGCACCAAGTTGTACTAGGATGTCCCTGTTTCCTCGTTTCTCGTAATGGCCTCCATAGCAACTCTTATTATTAGATAATTCATTTTGTCTGAGATATGTCCCGAAAACCTCATGCAAAAGGGGGGGGGGTTCAAACACAAAACCCCTTTGGCTACGCTTATAGCATCTGGTGACTGATGAATGGATAGTCATATATTGAAGAGGGGGTTTTATCGTTAATTTCGGAGGGGTTTTAAAATCAAAATCTTCCTTAGCTATGCTCTCGGAATTCCGGGATAGTCGTTTGCATTAAATTTTGATATAGAAAAGGGGGATTTAACTGCAAACCCCCATGCTAGGTGATTTTCAAATCAAAACCCCCTTGGCTGCGCTGGGGCAAGTGACAGTTTTGTATGAAAATCTCACCTATATTTACAAATCAATCAAAGCACAAAAAACAGTCACTTAACTCCTACCCTTACCTGGCTACGCCCATGCCTTACACTAAATAGTTATCTCAAGATAAATTTCAAAGAAAAGAGTTTAATCCTTTGTTTCTAGGTCTAGATATAGTATCACTATAGAGGGACTAAGTGACTACACTACATACAGTTCAATTCGGATGTCTCTAGTGTAGACTTAGTTCAAGTCTAAATTTCTATAATGTGTACAATGCAGTCCTGGGTGGTGATTTTAATCATTGCCTGCATAACGTTGACCTCAGCTGGTAAGTGATCAACTTAGAAAACATTTTGAAGTTCATTATATTTGATTGATGCTTGGAGGTAGTTCCATAATAATTATTTTTTTTGAAGAATAGTATTGTTTAATTTCGGAATTATTTTTTTTTACGCTGCCCCAGAGTTCATCCAATTCTAACCGCCGGCCACAGAAACAGATAATCTAAACATCATCACAAGGTCTGAAATGTGCACTTCTGCTACCGCCATTCTACTGCACTAGTTTGTCTGGCTGTCATCCTGTTATTTCTTTTGTTTCTTCACCTTTTTTACTTCTTCTTCCCGTTAGCGTTTTAGTTTCTAACATTTTCGTCGCTCAACTCTATGAAAGTATTACTATTTCATGGATCTAGGCCATGTTGACCATGCTGACCGTGTTGACCGTGCTGACCATGCTGACCGTGCTGACCATGCTGACCGTGTTGACCGTGTTGACCATGTTGACCATGTTGACCATGCTGACCGTGTTGACCATGTTGACCGTGTTGACCATGTTGACCATGTTGACCGTGTTGACCATGTTGACCATGCTGACCATGTTGACCATGTTGACCGTGTTGACCGTGTTGATCGTGTTGACCATGCTGACCATGCTGACCATGTTGACCATGTTGACCATGCTGACCATGTTGACCGTGTTGACCGTGTTGACCATGTTGACCATGTTGACCATGCTGACCATGTTGACCGTGTTGACCATGCTGACCGTGTTGACCGTGTTGACCATGTTGACCATTTTGACCATGTTGACCGTGTTGGCCATGTTGACCATGCTGACCATGTTGACCGTGTTGACCATGTTGAACATATTGACCATGTTGACCGTGTTGACCATGTTGACCATGTTTAGACAGAACGGAGCTAGATTTAGTTTTAAAACCACTTTTTGCACAAAATCATTATCTGTAACGCCTCTTTAATTCATAAGGCCTTGGTGACCAAGTCGTAAATCGCTTCTTTTCCAAAGCAAAGGATGTCAAGTTCGAATCCCGGTGAACTTAGGTTGTTAGGACACCCCTGAGTCCATCCGACTCTAACGGGTACGTGACATACGCTGAGAAAGTTAAACGAAAGGTTGGTCGTTGTTCTGGGCACATGGCAATTTAGTAAACCATCGACCATAGAAGCAGATGAGCTATACATCATTTGCATGCATAAATCGGTAAGACTTAAGGGATTAATTCTTAAAACATTTTTTTTCTAATTCCTAATTCTATGTTCTGTAAATATTCCGATTTTCTTCTGTTTTAACTGAGGATCTCACGTTCAATGAAAATGTCTTATTTCTAGACGACAACATAACACTTGCAGTAAATCCACATTATATCATAAACGGACTGGCCTCAAACGTTGATGTCCGATGCCTTTTCAAACGGGACCAAGTTCCCGCCATGGCCACCGTACTGTCGCTGGTCATCGCACACTCAAACGCAACTGACCAACCAGTCTACAGCTTTGTGGCCTCTGTGAATGAGTTTGAAGGTCATGCGCACAACATTTCTGACGACGTTGAGGTCATATCCGGTTCCATTGACAACCATGGAGAATCCTCATTGCACATCCGGTTTAAATATCCTGACTCAAATATGACTGGAGTGTATGTATGTGAGGTTCAAGGATTTGACCAAATCGGAAGGCCCATAACAAAATACACCAAGCTCCAAATTTTACCAAAAGATGCACAAGAGATTTTTAATCAAATGGATGTTTTACAAAATACTGTTAATGCTTTCCAGACGTGCCGGGAGGGACATCTAATGTTGTTTGATAAATTAATACAGAAATTATCCCAAACTAGTGAATATAACTTTACAGCTTCGGCTTTTTTCAATGGACATCGATATTTATTAGCTGATATGATCCCACTCATTGACTATAACATGTACCAAAATGTGTGTAATTCAATAGAGGGCTATCTAATAGAACTGGACACTCCAGACGAGATGGCTTTCTTTGAACGCTTCTTAAATCAAACTAATGCTTCCTACGTGTGGATAGGAGCTAAAAAAAATCATGATGATTCTTGGTACAACGAGCATAACTCGTCTGTTAGACCGTTGTTTTCATGGGCACCTGGACAGCCAGTAAACGATAATACTCATAACTGTATGTGTGCTAGCCTTAAGAATGCTTGGAAGCTGTCTCCGTGTGTATGTCGTTTTTTTCATACGCAATCAGATTTAGGTTACATTTGCGAGGTTCCAGAACCAAACTGTTGACCTCAATATTAACTAGCTGTAACCCGTGTCTCACTACGTTGAAATAAATGGTACTTCTTATTTTGAATGAATCTATTTTTGTTGGAAATCTCCAATTTAACATAGCTATAATGTTTGTATTTTGTAAAATGTTTGTTTGTAAATTAATTTCTTAAAGTAGAGAAATTTTTGAGGGCTTGTTTACAGAAACTAAGTATGAACATGAAAACTATATTAAATAAGAAATGTAATTCTATTTAATAATAGTATATAAACTATCATTGTATTGACCAGTCATGCCTTACTATTTCTTTGTTTGCATGTGTCAGTCTAGGCCATGACTTTGGTACCATGAAGCTTTATGAATATCAACAATGCAGGTGTAATCATGGCAAAGTAAGAGAGTTCGGTTAAGGTCCCGCCCTTGCACGTAGTTGCCAAAAGACTTGCTATTTTCTGAGCTTCAGATGTGCCTAATTTAAGAAAACAGAGCTCAGAGTGAAAACTCCATTAATAATGCGATTGATAAATTTTCAACAATGGAAGCAACGTCATGAAAACATTAATACAAAAAGCGGTTTCGCACTTGCATGGTCATATTTTGGACAAAAGATGACCAGAGAAAAGGGCACTGGAAAAATGCCAGAGGAAAATTTGGGCATTGAAAAGTATCTTTCATTTAAAAATAACCTTGATCTTGAAAATTAATTACATTTTATAAGATATATTACATAATTCTGGTAAGATTGTTTGGTTATGTCCAATTACATGAAAATGAATGATACAAAAGAGGCGATGTCAAAACAAAACAAGGTAACAAAGAGAGTTTGTGTTATCACACAAACTTAGAGGCCCTTCCTCCTCCCCCTCCCAAATCCGCCTATACTCAAGGGAATTTCAAGCCATGGTCTTTTTTCTTATTGTTCAATTTTTTTCAGTAATGAAATTTCAAAGAATGATTTGGCGTTCGTTTTTCACTTAAAAAAAAAACAAAAAAACTCGACAACCTATTATCAATACAGTGACTTTTAGACCTTTGGAAAAAATTGTTCATTGTAGTCATCTGAGCTAATAGCTTCGAGATATTTGAAGCTACTGACAGTAGTCAGCTTTTCACCTCCGATACTAATGCCCCTTTTAAAGCCATATTGGCTATTGGTCGCAATTTGGATTTTTAAGGCATTTATCTGCATACCATACGCTGCGGAAGTCTTGTCTATGCCATCACCAAGTCATCTAGTTCTTAAGAAGATAGTCTCGCGGAAATCTTTGGCATTCTAACTGGAAGTTTAATCATCTTCTATGATCTTCCTGCGTTGTACACTGCTACAACGAATGCAATTCGTAATAAGGTATACATGAAATAAGTGTCTCCTATATCCTGATTACGATAACAGTGAATATCATTTAATATAGGTAGCCTCATGTCATTGGATGTAAAGGTGTTGTGGTTATTTATTAATCGATGATTGTATGTGCATCTCGTGTAGTTATTTTGTTGTATGTTGCTTGTGCTCAGGTTGTTGTTACACTTTATATCTGCGGAAAATTATCTGTGGATTGAAAGCAAAAGAAAATCAAATGATCAGGTGACATAATCCTGAGTTGCGTAAGCACTTGATATAAAATGTTTCAGAGTTATCATTCTTGGTTTAACCAAATTAGACGTGAACTTTGGGACACTTATTTTGTTGATACCAGAAGGTTAACAGTTGTTTTCACTTGTACATATACTTGGAATTAATTTCATTGTTATTGAGAAATTTATTTTAGCTTTTTTTGTTGTCATTCTCGTTTAAGAAATGACCTTTAAGCTTTTTTCATCCATTCTGCTGTGTGCCAGAATACTTTTATCAAAAGCCAGTAAGTTTTCAAATAAACTTTTATTTAGATGTAAACTTGTAGACAAACGATCATATTTAATACACCTGCTTCTTATGGGCAACTTTCTCAGAGCAGTTTGTTTTTGGAACAGAGTCTATGTCTTCACAGACTCTTGGGCACACTATCTAAACAGACTCTTCAGTATATTTCTTGACTGGTTCTTCTTATGACTCCTTATCTGAAACCACTTTAGCTTCCAGTGATAGTAGACTCGGTTTCTACTATTAAAATGGCCTAACTATGGCAAGGAACTAACTCTCTCTCTCTAAATCTCTCTCTCTCTCTCTCTCTCCAAACCTTTTTAAATATCTTCCAAGTCTTTGACAAAGTGATCTACTGTTTCTTGTTCTCTCTAGGGAGTCGCACTTGTCTTTAAAAAGTCCACTTCAATGGAGACTTTCTGACAACATCAATGGTAAAAAAGTTCCGATTAGAAAGGGGGACAACCTATCTGCAACGTTTCTTACTTCATTGCCTTTGAATCTGTTCAGCGAGAATACGTTTGTCTTCATTCATTTCATTGTTTTATTCGTATAGATAGATAGATAGATAGATAGATAGATAGATAGATAGATAGATAGATAGATAGATAGATAGATAGATAGATAGATAGATAAATAGATAGATGGATGGATAGATAGACAGACAGACATACATACAGATAGATAGATAGATAGATAGATAGATAGATAGATAGATAGATAGATAGATAGATAGATAGATAGATAGATAAATAGATAGATAGATAGATAAATAGATAGATGGATGGATAGATAGACAGACAGACATACATACAGATAGATAGATAGATAGATAGATAGATAGATAGATAGATAGATAGATAGATAGATAGATAAATAGATAGATGGATGGATAGATAGACAGACAGACATACATACAGATAGATAGATAGATAGATAGATAGATAGATAGATAGATAGATAGATAGATAGATAGATAGATAGATAGATAGATAGATAGATAGATAGATAGATAGATAGATAGATAGATAGATAGATAAATAGATAGATGGATGGATAGATAGACAGACAGACATACATACAGATAGATAGATAGATAGATAGATAGATAGATAGATAGATAGATAGATAGATAGATAGAGAGAGAGAGAGAGAGAGAGAGAGAGAGATAGAAACCTTGCCCGAGCCTTCTGCAGGACAATGGATGAAGTAGGGACCATTGTGACCTCAGGCCAAAGCGTCTATCAAACGACTTCGTTTCAATCAATGATCTAATTTGAGCATGTCAAATTATTTCTTTACCTTATTTTTATACGTAAACTGTACTGCACTGAGTACCTTGGCGAGTATAAAAGGGATACTACTTCTTTACGGTACGAGTGTGTGGGAGTAATTATCCATCTGAATTATCCTTTAAAGTAGCTGTGCTGATATATGATTAGTGATTACTTATATATCGCAGTGAATATTTAAATTTATTTTTCAGATGAAGATCTTTTGTTCACTGATAGTCTGCTGACACCGGACGAGAACGTTACAATATCATTCAGTCCGCCTTTCATTATCAACGGGCTAGCTTCTGACGTCGACGTTACATGCAGTTTCACACGGGGCCAAGCTCCAGCTATGACGTCAATATTTTCTCTGGTCATCGCACACTCGAACACAACTGACCAGCCGTTATACAGCTACGTGGCCTCCGTGAACGCGCTGGAAGGTCACGCCCACAACATCTCGCATGATGTTG
This sequence comes from Biomphalaria sudanica, assembly GCA_036873155.1. Classification (NCBI taxonomy): domain Eukaryota; kingdom Metazoa; phylum Mollusca; class Gastropoda; family Planorbidae; genus Biomphalaria; species Biomphalaria sudanica. The sequence continues at coordinate 40,590 of JAZGLO010005389.1, read as the reverse complement.
AGGTCATTTCCGGTTTAATAAATAACCAAGGAGAATCCTCGTTGCACATCCGGTTTAAATACCCTGATTCAAATCTGACTGGGCTGTACGTATGTGAAGTCCAAGGTTTTGACCAAATAGGTAAACCAGTAACAAAGTACGCCAAACTAAAAGTGATGCCAACTAATATAAACGATCTGTTCCTTGAAATTAATAATTTAAAATCAAACTTCACTGAGGCTAACGCAAATCTAAGTCTATTGCAAAACTCTTTCAATGCCATGCAGAGCTGTATGAACAGGAAAGATGAATACATTAATAAATTAAAAAACCAGTCAAACTTCTACTCACCTGTTTTCTTCGATGGCCACAGCTACTACATGAGTCAAAACATATCACGTTTTATTTATGCAGAAGCTCAGAATTCTTGCAAGTTAATCGACGGATACCTTGCAGAATTAGACACTCAAGAAGAAATGGATTTCTTTAGAGAGTACTTGATCAAAATGAATATCTCATATTACTTCTGGTCAGGGGCAACAAAGCAGAACGGCTCATGGGTAAACGAGCACAGTCCAGCAGTCACCCCGTTGTTTGACTGGGCGCCAGGAGAACCAGCTAATTACTCAAGTGGTAATTGCCAGTGTTCTTACCCACGAAATGATTGGAAGCTTACGGCGTGTTTCTGTAACTCTAATAGGAATGATTTAGGCTATGTCTGCGAAGTACCAGATAGATGTTAAGAAGAGGAGTGTAATGTATATAAAATTAACAATAACATTAAAATTCTTTCATGTCGCAAGTTTCTTACAATTAATAAGGTCTAACATTTCTTTATCATTCACATCCATCAAACAAATGACTAATACCTTGAGCATATGATGTGTTTGTCTAAAAAAGCTATATAAAAGAAAGTATTATGATGTTCCAAACGAACCAATATTCATTTTCTGGCACTGCCAGGGTTGAAGGACGTTAGAGAGAAACAAAATTCATTGTAGTCTCCCTTTAACAGTGTTCACTGAGAAATTATCTGGTGATGTGGCAGGACTGCAGCAGTAGGGCCCTTCTGACAGGCAGCTTCAATCTTTTTAGAGATGTTATGGGCCATAAAGGTGACTGTGATGTCAGTTGTCAATATCCCTCGTCTGATATAACATTATTTTGTTATCTTAGATAGCTAACATAATCGCCTAATCTCTAGTATTATTATTAATAGTAGTAATAGTATTGTTTTTACTGGGGGTTTTTTCGTTGCCAAAATGATGTAAAAAAAAAAAAAGGGTGTATTTTGTTTGATTGCAAACGTAAGCAAAATTATCATTATTGCCTTCTAGCCTTATCAGTCTAAAGATTTTTTTCCGCAAGATTTGGATGCTAAATGATTTATAACATTAATATTTGTGCTTCTATCTGTATGATGAATACAACAATGATAGTGCATATTTTGTTTTATTTTTAATTTTTACAATTCCTCTATTCAGATTATGAATTCAACGTCTCAATAAAACCTGGATGGATTGACGCCGTTTTGAGAAACAGTTTTAACGATTTTCTTTTAAATTTGACAGTTAAAGCATTCCGAGGATAGGAATTACTGGCTATTTAGTCACACTGTGAAAACTCTAGTTTGACGTTTATAATTTTTCAAAGTAAAAAAGATACATTTTACTAGAGGACTAGAAAATTTTTATATAAAAAGACTACGTCTTTTTAATATCTCCGCTTTTAGGCCCTAGTTGTTACAAATTAAATGACGAGCCTCCATGTTACAAATGAAATGGGGTTGCTTGTAAGAGTGCCCCATATTACATAGTAATGGGGATTGATTCTAAAAGAGCACCCCACTCAATATAACAAAATTTTGATCAATTAATTTACCTATTAGCGGGTATAGCTAAAGATATTCAATTAGAATTATAGCTAGACTTAGGTACTTTAGATCAACAGATCAGTGTTAAAAGTGTGCTGGCACGTTCGTCCAAAGGTGTATTGGTCCCTTCTTGTACTGCCTAGGTTATTAGGTATTACCTCCAGGTATACAATTAAACTAATGTATGCAACAAAAGACTTTACAAATTCGCAGGTAAACATATGTACAATGTTTATTTACATGAGTAAAAAAAAAAGTGTAAATACATGGCCATCAACTCACAGGCCGACACACAAAAAAGTAAACAAAAGATACTCAAAAATAATATGGCACACAGTCCTAGTCATATGTTACATTATCATCACATTCTGGAGATCACACATTTACAATAGTAAAATGAAGGTCAAAGGCCTCAGGTCAACACATGACCACGTTTGACCATTCTTGGGTTACAGGCTTCAGGCTGACACTAGCCACTTTTAGCCAAAAAACAAACAAAAAGGTCATTATGAACTATAGGCTTCAGGGAAACCTATGAGCCTGCAAGCTTCATAGAATCCCACCTATAGACATCCGTATGGTAAAGCCCATCTGATGATTCAATACAGGTTGAATCCCTCAGAGACAAGGCTATAAAAATATGTAAAGTCCATCTGATAATTCAATACAGGTTGAATCCCTCAGAGACAAGGCTATAAAATATGTAAAGTCCATCTGATGATTCAATACAGGTTGAATCCCTCAGAGACAAGGCTATAAAAATATGTAAAGTCCATCTGATGATTCAATACAGGTTGAATCCCTCAGAGACAAGGCTATAAAAATATGTAAAGTCCATCTGATGATTCAATACAGGTTGAATTCCTCAGAGAAAAAGCTATAAAATATGTAAAGTCCATCTGATGATTCAATACAAGTTGAATCCCTCAGAGACAAGGCTATAAAAATATGTAAAGTCCATCTGATGATTCAATACAGGTTGAATCCCTCAGAGACAAGGCTATAAAAATATGTAAAGTCCATCTGATGATTCAATACAGGTTGAATCCCTCAGAGACAAGGCTATAAAAATATGTAAAGTCCATCTGATGATTCAATACAGGTTGAATCCCTCAGAGACAAGGCTATAAAAATATGTAAAGTCGATCTGATGATTCAATACAGGTTGAATCCCTCAGAGACAAGGCTATAAAAATATGTAAAGTCCATCTGATGATTCAATACAGGTTGAATCCCTCAGAGATAAGGCTATAAAAATATTTAAATGCCCATCTGATGATTCAATACAGGTTGAATCCCTCAGAGACAAAGCTATAAAAATATGTAAAGTCCATCTGATGATTCAATACAGGTTGAATCCCTCAGAGACAAGGCTATAAAAATATGTAAAGTCCATCTGATGATTCAATACAGGTTGAATCCCTCAGAGACAAGGCTATAAAAATATGTAAAGTCCATCTGATGATTCAATACAGGTTGAATCCCTCAGAGACAAGGCTATAAAAATATGTAAAGTCCATCTGATGATTCAATACAGGTTGAATCCCTCAGAGACAAGGCTATAAAAATATGTAAAGTTCATCTGATGATTCAGTGCAGGTTGAAAGTCACTGACGTTCTAGAACATTTCGCGTACCGCCTACTAAGTATGTATGTATAGGCCTATTTTTAGAATTTGTAACACATTAGTTTATTATCTTCTTATCTTATCTTATATAATACAGACGTTACTTCAAAAAAGAAGATGATTACGTCCTACGCGTCATGCATTTAGTCATGCATATTAACCAATGACTTAAATTCTGCCAAGTCACTGGTTTTTCTGGCTAGCTCAGGCAACCCATTCCATGCTCTAATAGCACTAGGGAAGAAGGAGTATTTGTACAAATTTGTCCTAGCATATGGGACGAGGAATGTGCCTTTATTTTTGTGTCTTTCAGAGTATTTTATTAAATTTTGTTTTTGTATTTGAAGATTATGGTTCAGTGTTTTATGTATAATTGCTACTTTACTTTTGAGTCTTCTGTCCTGAAGGCTTTCTAAATTTAGTGATTTTACTAATGGTGTTACCCTAGTCAAATGTGAATATTCGTTTGTTATGAATCTCACTGCTCTATTTTGTGTTTGTTCCAGTTTCTTAATGTTTTCTTGAGTTGAGGGGTCCCACACGGTGGATGCATATTCTATTATTGGCCTAACCAAGGTTAAATAACATTTTAGTTTTATGTTCTTATTTGATTTATAGAAATTTCTTTTAATAAACCCTAATGCTTTGTTGGATTTTTTTATAGTTTCATCAATATGTGGATTCCATGACAGTTTTTCATTTATTATAACACCTAGGTATTTTGAGTTTTTAGTCTGTGTTACTGGTTTGCCATGAATAAGATAAGTGGAATTAATTTGTTTTAGTTTTTTTGTTACTCTTAACAACTGACATTTTTCTGGGTGGAAAGACATGCTCCAATTTGATTCCCATTTCTGTAATTCATCTAATTCTCTTTGTAAAATATCTGTGTCTTGTTTTGTTTTTATTGTTCTATATATTATGCAATCGTCTGCAAATAATCTGACTTTTGTTCCTGAACTAATGCAATTTGGTAAATCATTTATGTAAATTAAAAATAGTAGTGGACCCAAGACTGTTCCTTGAGGTACACCTGAGTTTACTGTTATTGGTGTTGATTTAGAGCCATTTATTATTACAGTTTGTTCTCTCCCTATCAGAAAATCTTTAATCCACTGATGCAGTGGACCGTTAATGCCGAAATATTTTAATTTTTTAAGCAAACTATGGTGGTGAACTTTGTCAAAAGCCTTGGAAAAATCTAGTAAGATAGCATCTATTTGTTCACTATTATCTAAACCTTTTGAGAAATCATCAATTAGTCCTATTAGTTGTGTTTCACATGATCTATATTTCCTAAAGCCATGTTGGTATGGGGTGAGGACATTATGTTTGTCTAAGTGGTTTATGATGTTGCTACATATTATGTGTTCTAGTATTTTACATGTGATGCTGGTAAGTGATACTGGTCTGTAGTTTCCTGGATCAGATTTTTCTCCTTTTTTAAATAGGGGGGTGACATTAGCTTCTTTCCAGTCCTTTGGTACTCTGCCCTGGTTAAGCGATGCCTGAAAGAGTATTTTGAACACTGGGGCTAGCTCATTGCTTAGTTCTTTGAGTAATCTAGCTGGAATACCATCAGGTCCAGACGCTTTATTTGGTTTGGTGTTGGCTAATAGTTTTTTAATTCCATTTTCTTGTACTACTAAATCTTCTATGTTGTCTACTTGGTTCAAATTAAGAAATATGTCTTTGTCTCCTGGGGCTGAGAATGCTGATGCAAAGTATTTGTTTAGGATGTTTGCTTTAGTTTCATTATCATTATGTATTATGTTATGTTCATCTTTTAATGGCGCTATGCCTGTTGTTTCCATTTTCTTAGACTTAATGTATGACCATAGGTTTTTGTTGTTATCTTTAGATATTACATTGTTTATGTATTCACTCTGCAGCTGTCTGCTTACTTTTTGGGTTAGGTGTTTAATTTTTATATACTTTTTGTAAACTCTTTCTGCCTTGGTTTCTTTAAATTTTCTATATAGGTTTTCCTTCTATATATCTATTTTCTAAAAGTTGTTAGTTTCCATTAAAAAATGAGGTTTGTTGAAGTTATATTTAGTGCTACTATTAGAAATAATTACTACGCCTACATCGATGAAGTTGTATTGGAAATATGTTGCTATAAGAAAAGTATAAGTCAAGGACGACCATGGGAACTACTTACATGCAACGTTACTACGTTTCTTTATCCTTTCCTTTATTTTTCAATATTGCTTTACTCTGATCAATGCGAATTAATTTTTAATTCGCATTGACAAAGATAGATAGATAGATAGATAGATAGATAGATAGATAGATAGATAGATAGATAGATAGATAGATAGATAGATAGATAGAAAGATAGATAGATAAATAGATAGATAGATAGATAGAAAGATAGATAGATAAATAGATAGATAGATAGATAAATAGATAGATAGATAGAAAGATAGATAGATAGATAGATAGATAGATAGATAGATAGATAGATAGATAGATAGATAGATAGATAGATAGATAGATAGATAGATAGATAGATAGATAGATAGGGTTCACACAGACCGCTAGATGAATAGTTGACACTTTAAAAAAATGTTTTTATTCTAGATGAAACTTGATTCTTTCTCAACAATTTATCTGCTGTTAGCGATTTACCGATTCTACGGTTCTAGTTTAAATCACGGATCACAGACCTATACAATATATAATATATGATGACCGGTCATTTCATCCCCGGTCACTTCATCCTCGGTCATTACATCTCTTGGTCATTTCATACCCCGGTCATTTTTCATATGGTATTTTTCGTTTGGACCAATTGAGAAATATGAAGGGTGCGGGAGGGGGGGGGGTCTGGGTAAATCAGTTTTTTAAAAAAACTTTCTGGAAAAGCTGACCGAAACAATGATGTTAAAAGTACATTTAACAATGCAATGAAATAATAGATTAGACAGCAGCACCGACATTCTACATACATAGAGGGTCAACGAATGAGATCAGGGCCGGCTTCAGGCCACTACAACCCATGCGACCCAGTGGGCCTCGCAATTTCGTAGGCCCCGCGGTAATTTCTAGGTGTAAATTATTACATTAAACCTTCATAACTAATAACCATGCTCTCGTTGCCTCCTGATTTTTACTGGAAATCTCCCGAAATTTAAAATATACCTAAAAGTCCTAGAAATCTCCTGAAATTATTAAAATCTCCAAAGTTATAAAAATGTCCCTAAATACAGACGAATCTGTCATTTTGGGTTGCCATTCAACATGGTAAACGCCAATACTGAGCGTGGTTTAAAAAAAGAGTGGGGGGCATTGTCAGCCTTCATTTAATAAAAATGTAATGTAAAGACGAATATCCATTTTTTTATATACAAAACATAAACGTTCACTTGTTATCCGTTTCCCTATCCTGATTGAGCCGCACGCAATCCATGGCGCACAGGGCCCCGCAATTTTTAGGCCCTGCATGAGATTAACTAACTTTTTCGCCATTTATTTAGAGACCATATGGCAGTAACTTAAAACAGCAAGATAAATGTCTTACAAGTTGGAGATATTAAGGTGTTCGGAATCTCACAATCTACAAATCTTGTGTTATGGGTGTAGCCAGGGGGGGCTCAAACCATTCCCCCCGAAATGAAATCCACACCCGCAGGGGGGGGGGGTCGGAATTTAGCTATTGATTCTTTGCTTTGATTTTGTTTATCTTAGGTGAGATTTTAATACTAAACCATCACTTGCCCCAGCTCAGCCAAGGGGCCCTGAGTTTAAAACCCCCTACCAGGGTGCTTTGCAGTTAAATCCCCCTCTATAAAACAAAACAAAAAAAAAATAATGCAAACGACAATACCCACATTCCAAGAGCATAGCTAAGGAATATTTTGATTTTAAACCCCCCTCCGAAATTAACAATAAAACCCCTTGTCTATCTGGGAAGCACCATATCAGCAAACGCCAACCTAGATGATGAGGTGGACTTCTGTGTTGCTCGTACCACTGCTGCTTTTGGCAGACTTCAAGAACAAGTATGGCAACGGACAGGACTCAGCATATCCACAAAACTGAGTGTACAGTGCTGTAGTTCTTCCGTCACTCCCATATGCATCAGAGTCCTGGACTAAGGAGTATCCATAAGATACGTTGGTCCTACCACATACCAGACACAGAAATCTTAAGACTGTCCAACATGACCAGTATCCATGCGACAGTATAAAGGTCCCAACTTCGATAGGCGGGACATGTAGTCCGCATGCCAGACAAACGCCATCTCAAACGACTTCTGTATGGGGAGCTGTGTGCAGGAAAGCGCTCCCAGGGAGGTCAATACAAGCGCTACAAAGACACTCTCAAGAGCTCCTTCAAGGAATGCGATATCGACATCCACAGCTGGGAAGCACTAGCTCTCGATCGCTCCTCATGGCGTGAAGCTGTAAGTCTCGGGAGTCTCAAGATATGAAGCAAGAAGAGTGGCCAGGGCAAAAGAGCGCCGAACCAACAAAAAGCTGAGAGAAGAAGAAGACCTATCTGCAACTGACCAAACCCACACATGCCACGTATGCGGCCGGCTTTTTAAAGCGAGGATTGGACTTTACAGTCATCTTCGAGTCCATAGGAAATGAAAAATGTGCTCATCTTCGACAACGAAGGAGGAGCTATAGTTTGTTGATGAGGAGCTTTCTTATTCCTTGAATGTTGATATGCTAATGTATACAGTTGCAAGAATGTTTCTTGTTGCTCTCTTTCCTCGTGTTATGCAGTCCTGTGTGGTGACACGTATCCCATAAGGGGGAACGAACGTATGCCAAAAGCAGTCTTTATTTGGTGAGCTAAAAGGTGGTCGACGTAACAGATATGCTCCACGGAAACGCTTTAAAGACAAGCTTAGGCGCCAACTTGCTTTAACTGATATAAGAAGAGAGCACCTGGTTACATGCGGCCTCAAAACCAGACAGCTGGAGGTCACTCACGAAGATAGTGGGATACACTTTTGAGACCAAAAGAAAATCTGCTGCCGAGGACAGAAGCAGACGGCGAAAAGAAAATCTTAAGCACTGGCAGACAATGGTTACGCTTACCATGGATGTGGCAAAATATGCTGGTCATACCAGGAGCTTCATATACACGGGAACTACTGCATTCCTCATTAATCTTCGGACTCGAAGACAATATTTTTTTTATTAGTAGCTGATATCAAATAGTCTCAAAATCATGTAGTGAAGTATTCTAACTAAACTAATGAAGATTATAAATGCTCTGTAGATATTGAGATTTCATTTAGCCTTTCAGTGTATACTATAAGTAAGGTAATCCACTTTGGCAGTATTGCGTTCAGTTTTCGATACATTATCAAACTTAATTACTCTGAAGGCCTGTACTAATAGACGCGCAATTATATGGCAAGCGACATGTAGGCTGGATCGTCTGGTTATGCCAGGGAAGATTTTGACCTAGCAAAGGACCATTTACTTTCTAGTTACTCAGATTATTAAAGAAAATAACTAGTGCGCCCTATGCGATATTAAGAGCACTGCTTATCTTTGCAACTGTACTTGATTGGAAACATTGCTGGTTAAATTGCTACTTTCAAGAGGTTCATTGATTTGAAGGTGCGAAAGATTGGCTGATCGGAAATCCAGAGAGGGGGATGCACGTGCATGGTAAGCATCAATTCCTGATAAGCCTAGGCTCGTTTTCTTTCGTGTAATGAACTAATTCTAAGAAAATTTCCTTGTTGATAATAAAGATTATTATTATTGTTATGTGTGTAATACAATATATTATCCTACAACTGTACTTTAGCGGAAGCACCACATTTGCTACTTAAATGGATTTGAAGGTACAAAAATTGGCCAGAATTCGGCTACTCAGAATCCATGGGGGTGCACGTGCACGACCTTACACCCCTTGCGGGCTACCATGCTACCATGCAACTACGAAACTGTTTGGAACGCATGTTGTTAGTTTGAGACTGTCATTACTCGCTAAAGAATGCGCGCTGCACGCTAGAATTACTGATATTTATAGAATATTTATATAGTTGTTTTTATTTCTTGTAATTTGTACTGGCTACATTGAAAAAAAAAAGGGTTGATTATGTTATTTGCAAAAGGTTATCTATAAAATGAATGAAAGATAATTGATCATTTTACATACACAGATACACACATGTAAAATCTGTTGACCTAATAATGTTATGTTACTAATCAAACGTATCTAAAAAAAAAAAAAAAAAAAAGGAGATATTATCTTACTCTAAATAGTTATCTCAAAATAAATTTCAAAGAAAATATTTCATCCATTGTTTCTATATCTAGATGAAGTATCACAATAGAATGACTAAGCATACAGTTCAAATCGGATGTTTCTAGTGTAGACTTAGTCGAAGTCTAAATCTGGGTGATTATGGGTGGTGATTTCAATCATTGCCGGCATAACGTTGACCTTAGCTGGTAAGGGATCAACTTTGAAAACATTTTAAAGCGCATTATAGTTGATTGATGCATGGAGGTAGTTCCATAATTATTTTTTTTATATACCTCATTATTAATTAAATTTTATATGAAATAACCAAAACAATTTAAATATGGAGGGTATTAAAATCTCTTTCACGTTATTGCCGCTATTGAAGGCCTATATGTGGTCATCGAAAAGTGAAAATATGACCACCTAAAGTAATAGAGTGTTTTATTGACGCTACAGTTTTTTGCCTGACAAAAAAAAAAGCAAAAAAAAAAAAAAAAAAAAAAACTTAAATCTAGTAGGCGAAGAAATACAGCATAAGAACAAAGTTTAAGCGAATCATTTTTTTTTAATTCGAAACACATTTCTTCAATAATAAATACATATAAAAATATTTTTTAAATAAACACAGCTTATAGTAAGAGTAATATTATCAATTAGTTTGGATCAGTTTGTAACAGATCTAGACCAACAACAATAGATCTTTGAGATTTGAAATTATAAAATAATAAAAATAATAATAAAATAAATAAATACATAAAAAATAAATAAATAATAAAAGCGCTATGATCCTATCGCTTATCTGGACCAGTTGGGAAAAGAAAAAAAATATAGGGAAGGGTGGATGAATTGGGGACGAGGGGTATCAATGAATGTTACCGTGATCATTTATTACTTGCATATAAAAAAAACAAAATTTTCACTCGGGACTCAAGCTTCACCAAGGGGACTAACTCAAATTATACCACTACATCAAACAAGTACAATTTATTTCCCTTGTTTGATATCAAACATAATAACTAATTACCAATAGTTTGTTAACTAATTGTTTTTTTTTTAAATTGATTCTTGTTTTCTCAGATATTGCAGAGCTCTAATTTGATCCGAAACGTAAAAAAAACGTAACATAAAATGTTTTACCAGACAGACAGACAGACAGACAGATAGACAGAAAGAGTTGATATAAGCTTTGTAAAAAGTCAATATTATAAATTTAAAAAATAATACAATGTATAAGAAAATATTTAGAAAAAAACAACTTGAACATTGATTCTTAATTTAAAAATGATAAGTACACATTAATTTTACTTTTAGTTTCCATTATCCTAAAGCGATTGAGTGGTAAAGCGCTTTGCTTCTGAACCGAGAGGTTTCGAGTTCGACTCTCGGTGAAGACTAAGAATTTTAATTTCGGAATTTTTATGACGCCCCAGAGTCCACCCAACGCTAACCGACGGCCATAGAAACAGAGGACTTTTATATCATCGCTAAGGTCTAAAATGTGCAATTCTGGTATTTCCATTCTACTGCTCTAGTTAGTTTAGCTGTCGTTCTATTTTTCTTGTTTCTTTATTTTGCCTACTTATGAAAAGGAATAATTTTTCGTTCACGCTTCTGTTTGACATTTTCTTGATAAAAAAAAAATTCATTCTCTGTAAGGAAATGCTTCAACAGAACTAAAGCTACGCCTTTTTAATTCATAAGGCTGTTGTGGCCGAGTAGTAAATCGTTTCTTTTCCAAACCAAAGGATGTCATTTCGAATCCCGGTGAACTTAGGTTCTTAGAGCACCTCTCAGCCCATCAGACTCTAATGGGTACCTGACATACGATGGGGAAAGTAAAAGAACGTTGAGTTGTTGTGCTGGTCTAATTACGAACTAGTACAACGTCGACCATAGAGGCAGATGAGATTTACGTCATCTTCACACATAAATTGCTAGGCCTAAAAGAATTACGTTTTAATTTTATTCCTAATTCCTAATTCTATGTACTGTAAATATCTTGATTTTTTTGTTTTTTTTTGTTTTTGTTTTAGCTGAGGATCTCACGTTCAATGAAAATCTACTTTTTCTAGACGACAACATAACACTTACAGTAAATCCACCTTATATCATAAACGGACTGGCCTCAATCGTTGATGTCCGATGCCTCTTCAAACGAGACCAAGTTCCCGCCATGGCCACAGTATTATCACTGGTCATTGCGCACTCAAACGCAACTGAACAACCAGTGTACAGCTTAGTGGCATCAGTGAATGAGTTCGAAGGTCACGCCCACAACATTTCACATGATATTGATGTTATTTCAGGTTCAGTTGACAACCTTGGAGAATCCTCATTGCACATCCGGTTTAGATATCCTGAGTCAAAGCTGACAGGGCTGTATGTTTGTGAGGTGCAAGGATTTGATCAAATCGGAAGGCCTATAACAAAATACACCAAGCTGAAAGTTTTGCCAAAAGATGCACAAGAGATTTTCAATAAAATACATAAATTAGAAACGGACTTACAGAAAGCTTACACTAACAACACTGATTTACAATCGTGCCAGAATAGTAATGCCATGTTATTTGATACATTAATACAGAGACTATCTAAAACCAGTGAATATAACTTCATAGATTCGGCTTTTTTCAATGCACATCGTTATTACCTATCTAATCGAACATCACACTTCGAGTTTAACGAGGCTCAAAATGTTTTGCAACACTATAGAGGGATATCTACTTGAACTGGACACTCCGGAAGAGATGGCTTTCTTTATAAGTTTCTTAAAGCCAAGGACTGATTATAATTATCTACTTATATGGACGGGAGCTAGAAGACAGCCGGATGGTTTTTGGCTTTATAACCATAGCGGGTCAATCACACCTTCGTTTACCTGGAGACCAGGAGATCCGGTTCAGAATGACCATTATAACTGCCAGTGTTCTGGTTCTGATATTGCTTGGAAGACGTTCGCCATTTGCGTTTGTGACGATAATGAAGATAATTTAGGCTATATTTGTGAGGTTCCAGTATATAACTGCTAACTGTTTGTATTGTGCACTTCTAAGTCTAAGCTTTTTTTGGATATATATTTAATAAAGAAAGCAAATTGTAGATTTTGCGCATCCCTGTCTTGTTCCATATGAAAAACAACACTATGTGACCAATCTTGATAAATCAAGGCATAAGTATATCATAGATCACGACTGAGACCTTAGTGCATGTTAAATGTCCTTTCCAGAATAAGAGGACCCTAAAAATAAAAAAATTAAAAAAAAATAGTTTCAGGTAAAAAGGCCATCTGTCGTTTTAACTTGCTCCATTCATAAATATCTTTAGTAGCACATTGATACAAACCAAATTAGCATTCATGGTAAACCAGTAACACAGACTAAAAACTGTCATAAAATCCTAATATTGATGAAACTACAAAAAAAATAATTAAACAAAGCATTAGGGTTTATTTAAATTAAATTTCTATAAATCAAATAAGAACATAAAACTAAAATGTTATTTAGCCTTGGTTAGGCCAATAATAGAATACGCATCTTCCATTTGGGACCCCTCAACTCAAGAAAACATTAAGAAACTGGAACAGACACAAAATAGAGCAATGAGATTCATAACAAACGAATATTCACTACATATAACTACAACTAGATCTTAATTCCTAGTTCCCAGAGACTGGGTGAACCCGCTAGCTGACACTTAAGAAAAATGATGTATTCTTGATAACACTTGATTCTTTCTCAACTAATCATCTGCTTTTAGAGATTCACTGCGCCTATGGTTCTAGTTTAATCATGGATCACAGACTTATGAAACAATATATACATTTTAAGTTTATGACCTTCATCGAATGCTTTTTCGCGGCTATTGATGTTCTCATACATATGAATACAGTATTTAGGTATTTCGTAACTTTAATTTAGAAATGAAAGTCAAATTGCGACTGTGAAATATGCAGTCTGAAGAAATATAGCTCATTGTGTGATTTTCAGAAAAAAACAACACATAAAGGCAACAAATAATATAGTAAAACAAGAAAATCCTTTTATAAAAATACTTTGAAGAAAAAACAAAGTTAATATTAAGTGTTATTGTATCAATTAGTTTGGTCATCTGTCATAGATCTAGTCCAGTGATTCCCAAAGTGGTCTATATAGACCCCAGGGGTCTACGAAGACTTCCTAGGGGTCTGCAAGACAAAAATTTTGGGAACCACTTATCTAGACCAGGGGTCGGCAACCTTTTGAGTCGAAAGAGCCAAAAATTACAATTTACAAAATTAAAGTTTTTAAAGAGCCACAAAGTTTTTTTCTTGCCAACTATAAATAGTTCTCAAACAATGAACTTATTGTTAATAAAAAAAAAAATTATTAAGGGAGTAGTGTTTTTCACAACAAATATATAATAATATATCTATAATTATTGTTTTTATTTTGGTAACAACTAAAGAAATTAAACATTAACTTGAACTTCACTAATAAACAATCGAGCAAGCAAATTCAATGGAAGCGATGGCTTTGGTTTTAGTAAGTGTGGATACATTTGGCTCATAACTTGTTGTTTTAGTTTCAAACACGACTCTAAATGCTCAATTGTTAGTTGGCCTCTTACTTTACTTTTAAATATATTCATGCAAGAGAGCGCTGGCTCTCACAAATATGTCGATCCAAAGATAGTCAGCAATTCAAATGCCAACATCTTCACCTCACTGTAGCAATCTGGGAGATTATTCCATGTGTCGAATCAACTCACGCATTCCTTTTTGAAGCTGTCCACTTTTGTTGCGTTACGTACATACATTTCTGGACCTTCAACTCTTGCAACTTACTTTTCAACTCTGTAATCCTGTATCAATTACAAATGAATCAAGGTCGATTTCGTTAGGCCTACTATTTGTGTTGATTTGGTGTACTCGGAATGCTAGAATGGTTTTGTTGAATTTGAATTGCTTAAATCTGTCAAGAAATTCATCTTTGTTTTTTTTTTATAACTGTGCTGAAGTAATTCGTGTCAAAAGTGGCACTGCTTCTATCGCGATACTGCTGTAGACATGCTAAATGAAGTAATTGACCGCTCTGAATATCTTCTGCAAAAAGAATTAATTTTTATTCAAAACAAACCAATTCCTCTACCAAAAACATGCTGGGTTTTCCTTTCCTTGCAGTTTTAGATTCGGCTCATTTATTTTTCGCTGTTTTTAGTTTTCGCTGTTACATCAATCATAAAGTAAAATTTTTGCAACTATTTGTCATTCTCTAATTCGGTGTGATAAATGCCTTTATCATGTAGAAAGGTATCTATTTCATTCAAGCAGAAAGCAAAACGTTTAACGTTTCAACACCTTACCTTTGGAAAGTTATAGCACTTTTTTGGAAAGAAGGAGGTCGGAATATTGAGTCTCCTTTTCGTTTAATTGGTAAGAGTGCTTTTGGCAAGATGCTGTTAACAATCTTGATTACCAAATTCAAGACCTCGTCTATTTCGGTCGAAATCGTTTTGGGCACAAAGCGTTTCTTGGTGCATTAATCAGTGAAACGCAAGAATTTCTTGGTTTATTTTGCTCCGACGAATCGTTGTTGCCCTTTTAGTTTTTCTTGTCATACTTCTGGCTCTATCAGTTGCTATCAAAATGATTTTATCTTATTTTCTTCGAGGTATTTTTGCATAGCATTCGCTCTATCGTCCCCTCTAGTTTGTCACGAGAGCGGTAGCAATCCTAGGAACGACATATACATGACAAAAAAGACAAATTGTGCCGTGTCTTTATGTCGCAAGACTAATCTATAGCAAGTGATACGGCAGAAGAAAGTTGAATATCTTCCACCTGCAAATCTGTTACATTTGAAGACATTTTAGCTATTCTATTTTGTACTGTTTCAGCGGATATTGGCAAATCTTTTTTTTTCAAGATTTCTGGTTTGTTTTTAAAATCACAAAGCAGTTCTTCAGATGAAAGTAGGAAGCAGTCTTCGACATACCATCTGTAAATGGTTTGCCTTTTTGTGTAATTTCTAATGGTACCGCCGCAAAGCTTGCCAGATTAGAATTACTTGTAGATTGCTTCTAACTTTGAGTAGATCATTGGCTTCCAATAGAAACATCCGACGACGACCGAGAGCTTCCGACGGACTGACGACAGTGTGTAATGGGGGTAGGGGTGTGGTGAAAAGAGAGTACAAGTGGCTGAGAGATAGAATCGGTGCCTAATCTTCGTTAAAAGATTCAGAACTTCTTTTAAAAAAATGTTTTTTGTTGTTTAACCCAATTTCATGCGTTTAGCTTTTGGTTAGTGCGATATGATCGTACCACTGGTTTGGACCAGTTGGGGGTGGGGGGGGGGCTATCTGGGTAAATCGCTTTTTAATAGCATAAAGAAGTTGTAATACTTGAATTCGAACTCAAGGGGACAATTCAACTTATTCCACCACATCTGTCAAGTTTTCTTTCCCTTGTTCGATACCAAACAAAATAATTAATTAGAAATAGTTAATTGGATAATTGTAGTTATTGATTCTTGTCTTGTTAATGCTAGAAATAATTGTGCGAAATTTTAAAGTTGATTTGACATTGAGTGTTTGAGAACTAATGTGTACACAATTTTTTAGACAGAAAAAGACAGACAGACATACTGACAGAGTTGATATAAGATTTTTATATATGTATCGTTTCCATTTGCTACAAGGAAGATGATGAGATAATAGTGTGACATGTTCATAACAATCAAGCAATGCATAAGATGTAAAAGCTTTAAAGTTCTTGAAGTAATGACCAAAATAAAAAAAGTACACAATTTTTTTGAAAATAACTGAAAAAAATAATAATGTTAATCCCGATACGTATTAATCATAAGCAGAAACACATCAATATGTGAGATAACTAGCCTTTTGCTATTTATTCACAATTAAAAGGGATACAGCACTGACTTAGCCCAGCAAGGTAAATGTCTTACTAGTTTGAGTTACCATTACAGTGTTAAGACCATATCGACAAGCTTTGTGTTATATTTTCTCACCTGCTTGTACTAACAGAGATATGTCTCTATCGCACTATCAATTGATACTTCGTTATACATTATGGAACGTAGACTAAGTAGCAACATGAATAGGAAACATTTAAAATAATTTTTTTTTTAAATTTAGAAATAAAGTTTCATCTCATTTCTTTCCTTATTTTTATACGTAAAGATTTATGTAAAGGAGACTTTCATACTTATATTAATCATTTTTATCATTATGATATCTTTGACAATTTCTTTTTGCATTTAAAAAAAACCTTTTAAGTAATAAAATACAGTAAAGTAAATATGGCTGAATGTTTTGTTTTGTTTTAAATGGTGGGGACCCGGAGAAATGTGGGAAAGATAGAAAAAAGAACTTAAATATGGAGAGGTACATAACGTCTGTATTATATAAGATAAGATATAAGATAAGATAAGAGGTTTTGGGGGAAAAAAATTCTTTCTAAAATACGAAGTTTATCTACACTTCTGTGTTTTGCACACCATAAACAAATTACAATTAGTTTTTTAAATCATTAATTGTACTAACAAACATATACATTATCCATACCAGGTATATGAATTTTGGTAAATATTTCTAGATTGCACAACTAAGTTCCTTTACAAATAGTTCGACTAATATTTCCTACATAAGATGATTTGTGCATGTCTATATAATTATTATTGCACATAATGAATACAAAGAAAGTAGAGTACGCTAAAAAGTATTTTTTAAAAAAATTAAGCCAAAACTAGTATGTAATATAAATCTGTTTAGAAAAATTATTAGAATCAAACCAGATTTCGGATGGCTGCCTGGTCGTGCGGTTTGAGCGCTGGACTGTGGTTCGGATTTATCGACGGTCGAGAGTTCAAACCTACCCCGCTCCAATCCCCCGTCGTCCTGCGGGAGGTTTGGACTAGGAAGAAAACTATCTTCAACTCTGAAGGAACATCCGAAACATGCAAAACATTTGACAAACATTTTTTCAGTGTGTGGCCAAACAGGTAGTAATTTTTTTCCTAAAGGTATAAAGAAACTGACAAATTTTTAAAACCATTTTTGAAGTGGTCTCAACTTTCCATCCAATTTTTTAACTGTTTGAACCCTTTAAGAATTTGCAACCTTATAGGAGGAATTGTAAAAACACAGATTCAAAATGTTAAGGGTGCAATGATAATAAGTACTTTTGATTGTTTGGTATTTTAAATCAACAGATGAGTATGTAATATGACTTTAACATTACCGATACACTCCATTAGCTCAGTGTTCTTGAAATATTGAAGGTCATCAAAATTGGGTTAAATATAGGTCAAGATACCAAATATTCATTTTATCTAACAACTTATCCTGTAATGAGGACAATGGTTCTCATCTTGTGCGACGATGTGGGACCATAATAAATGAGTCATATCTGTAAAATAAAGACAACATTTACATACCAATAGGTATAACCCTTTAAAACGTCAGTACACATCAAGCTCAGATGGGTCCAGGAAATCATCGGTCAGAATTATACACAAAAATTTAGACTATTGGAGAACCACTGGAGGACAACTGGCGGACCACTGCGCAGATAATCACAAATGTAGGGCTAGTTATTTGAAACCCTATCTCCACCCTCTCCCCCTTTTCAATTTTTCAGATGAGACTGTAAGACCTGAATGACGAACGTGACGAGAGTTGATATTGGCGGACAAAGGTCCTACTTTTGACCAAGCTTTACGTGTTAATACAAATGGACTTCATTTTTCAATGGAAATACAAAGATTTAATATAAATATAATATGGTTAATGAAATAACTGGCTGAGCGGTAAAGCGCGTTGGAAGCGGGTGTCCGGTGTTCGAATCCTGGTAAAGACTGGGATTTTTTATTGCGGGATCTTCGGGTACCTCTAAGTCCATCTAACTCTAATGGGTACCTGACATTGGTTGGGGGGGAAATAAAGGCGGGTTGGTAGTTGTGCTGGTCACATGACACTCTCAGTTCTACACTAGAGACCACAAGGTCTGAATAGCGGACTTCTTTTTACCACATAGAGATATACTGAGTGGCTTTACATTTATTGTGTAACAACTCAAAAGCAATAATTTCTTACTTTCTAGAGTCCTGGACGTTCTTGTTACAGAATGTTATTTTTTAGTTTATAACTTTGCTTCTACACATGTCCAAATTAACAACCATAACCCAGTTTGTCACTCCTGATGCAGAGTAAGCAGGAAATCTATTTAAGTTATCCTTTCCGTACTTATTTTCAGCAAGGGCTTTTCTTAGGGTCTAAAATATGTATCCCTTATCCTTTATGAGAGTTTTCTCGTTGTCTTATTTTGGAAGTAAGCTGCTTTGTACTATGCCATCGAGGGCAAAGATGGCGTTGCTCTAGATATCGCTTCCGAGGAAGGGGGCACTCGGTTACACAACTTTCTTCTTTAAGCTCGCAGAAAAAAAAAAGAATTACCCATGTCATACATAGATGCATATCAACCAGCGGTTCTAAACAATGTGACATAATTAATGATATATCAGTGTCTTGGAACTTTCTCAGAAAAACTTGACAAACGTTTCTGATCGAGGAACTTTCAACCTTCGAAAGAGAACGCTTTAATTTCGTCTCTTGATTGCTTGTGGGCTGAACCGTAACTAAAGAGACATGTGTCTGTAAACATCATCTAGATACAATCCTTTATTTTATTTTTTATTAAGCCATCCTTTTGGACTCATCCTTATTATGTATGTCCATTACGATTACTTTGTTAGTTTTTTGCCGGCCTCTTTCTGTTCTATTCTGGTACTTTACTGCTAGTCCTAAATATCTTATGACAAGGTCGTGGTACCCTAGTAAGGTAAAGTTTCCCTTTCAGACCTTGCTATCTATAGGGCCGATGATGTTAGGGTCATCTATTTGCAACGGTTAACTAGCAGGGTGTCATCTGGCCAGCATAACGACTAACCGCAACTTAAATCAGGTACCCAATTAGAACTGGGTGGACTACCGAAATGCGAAATTCAATTCTTCAACGAGATTCGAACCCAGGACCCCAGGTTCGGAGGCCAAGCGATTAACCACTCAGCCACTGCGCCGCCCTATTTCCTTACAATTCCTAATACTAGTATACTTGATCTTCATGGATGAAAATGTAGGCAAGAAATATTTGAAAAGAAAAGTGATTTAAAATTCAATTCCTACTTTATGAAGCTGAAGATGGTCTATTCATTTCTTGTAAAAAGAAAAGTAAAGTTCCCCTTTCAGACCTTGCGGTAAATGGGACAGATGTTGTGAAGGTCATCTGTTTCTTAGGCCAACAGTTAATGAACAGGGTGTCATGTGGCCAACACAAGGACCGATTGTACCAACCACCTTTATTTTCCCCAACTAATGTCAGGTACTCAAAGGCGCCCAAAGATCCTGAAAAAAGAAAATTCAGTCTTCACCTAGATTCGAACCTGGGACCCCGTTTGGGAAGCCTGGCGCTTTATACCACCTCCCATTCAGTTCTTGTATTGTTTCACGATTGCATGGTATTTCCAGTTAGTTTCGCACAAAAATTAATCTAGATCAAGTCTAGATGTTTACATTTGTAGATTTCAAAACATTCTAAGAGCTAACATAAGACGGTGCGCAAAATCCTCGTGCACGTCTAGTTATTTGTTCAACTCATAGACTTAAATATTATATCTAGACTGGAAACCGGAAACAAATTCTTATCCGCGATTGATCGATTTACAGACCTATATATATATATAGATTTTTTATGTATGACTCTTTTTTCTAGCTCTAGGGGAAGTTGCCCCAATCAATCCTTTCTGTCTTAGAAAAGTAATGAGCTTTGGTCTTCAAAGTTTAGAAATAATGCAATAGCGATTTGCGAATTTTTAAATAAAATGAGCAGAACTATATATTTACGCAAACCTATGAAATAAAGCTATTTCCTGTTAGTTTCAATTGAGAATGATTCGAAAATCCTAGATCCTAAAAGACAAATTCGCACCTAGTAGTAAATATGTTTTTCTTATTTAATAGAGCGTCACACTAATGTAGAGAATGTCGTGTGTTAGATCACCATAAGGACCATTATTTTTTTTTTATTTTTTTTTCAATAACAAATAAAATATGAAAATATAGTTTACTCTATTCTCTAAACATAAAGTAGGCATTGAATTTAATACAAATTATATTACTTGTTTAAAACATAACCCAACAGCATACCGTAAGGGCGTTTCAGGGACGTCCTCGTATAACAAGAGTTTTCACCCGCTGGAAAAAATCAGCAGATATTGCGAGAGACAAACAATTCAATGGAGTCAGCTTGACGCCCAGAAAGTGTACGACGTAGAAGTGGAGCTTCCATTCTTTTCGGACCATTAAAAAATGTAAATGAGAGTTTGAGAACCACTGTTTGGAAATACACTTTAAAAAAAAGGAGTGTATTATCTATCGACATTGTTTCTGATAAGTGTACTATTAGTCCACAGCACTTTGACTAATAAATGTGTGAGTGGGTGTGCGGATGTGTGAGAGGGGGAAAAGTGCAAAAACAGCATTTGAACAATTTTCCAACATTGTGGTGCCTTTTAAGATGTTATCATTGTTAATTAAAGTCTACGTACAAATATGCCCAAGGATTAGATACTTTGTTTTATTACAAAGACAAAATTTATTTTACAAAATCCGCAAAAATGGTATTGCATTATTTCTAAACTTTGAATACTTGGATTTGATACTTTGTTTTATTACAAAGACTATGGAAATAACGTTTCCATGAGGTAATGGTGTTTTAGACAATGTTTGGATTTAGAAATCATACAAAGTGAGTAAGTATGCATTTAATGGTTTTCTTCGGAGATGGTTTGTAAAAGACAATGATTCTCACACACCGCGAAGAACCAGTTATCCCAGAATAAAATGTCTTTCAGTGTTTGCACTATGGAGGCGCGGTGGCTGAGCGGTAAAGCGCTTGACTTTCGAACCGGGGTCCGGGGTTCGAATCCTGGTGAAGACTGGGATTTTTAATTTCTGCATCTTCGGGCGCCTCTGAGACCACCCAACTCTAATGGGTACCTGACATTTGTTGGGGAAAAGTAAATGCGGTTGGTCGTTGTGCTGGCCACAGAATCAGATGACCTTTACATCCTCTGCCCTATAGACCACAAGGTCTGAAAGAGGAACTTTACTTTTTTTGTTTTTACTATAGGGTCAATCACGACGTTCCTACTGTCAATTATATTTGATGACGGTGTTACCTATCATTTACTGGGATTAAGGAGTGATGGCTTAGTGGTTAGGTGTAGATGTCTAACCTGCCTAACCAAGAGCTCTGAGTTCAAATCCGAGTTCTGGCTACAATTATTTTAAAACGGTGCTTGGGAACACTACTGTTCCTTTAGCCACAGTCGGTCTTTTGGGCATTTGTTACGAAAAATAAAATTGTGTTGAGAAGGTCACATGGCACTATAAATTCCTTTGGCCACGGGAACAGTCAACATTGGAAGCTTGATTCTTTTTGTTCCGGATGTAACAATAATAACGGCAATGTCTTCGATTCCAAATCGATTTTGAAATCGAAAGTTATCGTGGCCTACATACCCACACGTCTATGTAAAAACTCAAAGCTACTAGAAACCAAGTTTCTGTATACATTTTTTATAACGCTTTCACCACGTGACATATTTACCCCCTGACCATTTTAGCACTTTGTATGTAGTAACAATGCGTACATTAAAAGTACTGCCTATTCTGGTATAAAATATGGAACCGTGATAAACTTAACATTTAGAAAAAAAAAAGTACAATTCTGGTCATGTGAAAAGTAAAGTGGTTTACATGATAGACAACTTGTGTTGTTGTTTGTTGCAGATCAATGAGTAAAATGTGCATTGACAATGAGAAACATTATTACTTGTTGTAAAAATAGGTTTGATTATAAGACTTTACACCACATTGGTATCATACTTATAGGTTACCCAATGGCAGTGGCAATAAAGCTGTCAAAGTAACGGCAATAGATAGTTGAAAATTATATATATACACATTATGTACAAACATGCACACAGAGAGAAACAGAGAGAGGGGGGTGGGAGAGGGGCTTCCGTATTATAATAATATAGTTCCTAATTTAAGTATTCCAAAATACCAACACTATTATTGATTATTGTATAAGTATTTTATATATACAGATTTGAAGATGTAAAATTATACTATTACATTATAGTTACCTGTACGCTGAAATATGTATAAAACAAGGTAAGATACGCCCCACTTTAGCACTAAATGGTTTAAACTTTTTTCTGTATCAAGTGTTAACTACTTAATTTTCGAATTGATTAAACGAAGAATTAGAAGGATTACAGTATTAGAAAGAAAAAAAAAAAGTTCCACACTCCAGGCCAGCCCCATCCCCGAAGCCTGTAAAACTTAATTCATCTGTCAAGGGGCCGATCACTAGAGTGGAACGAACTCAAAGTTTATTAATAAAACATCGCCAGGGTTGTCGGTCTTTTCTTCGTAGCGGAGAACAGGTTTTTCTGTAAGCGGGAGTTTTCTTTATGCTCAGACATTATCAATGTTTCTTCAATACATGCTGACATCTGGGGCTATAGGATAGGAGGGGGGGAGGGTTTTTAGAAATTCAAGAGGAACTCTAGAAAGCTCAGTATCAATATTAAAAAAGGTTTTAGCTTTGTGGGTAAAGAAAATAATCATGACAGTCAAACAGTTAAGTCTTGTTTCTAATGTCTTGAGTCTGGAAATCAGGAAATTTAACGTCCTGGACAAGAAGAGCAAGGTGGCTGAGTGGTCCTGGGTTCGAATCCTCGGTGAAGATTGAGATTTAGAATTTCGGGATTTTTAGTGCACC
The DNA here is from genome assembly GCA_036873155.1 of Biomphalaria sudanica. Classification (NCBI taxonomy): domain Eukaryota; kingdom Metazoa; phylum Mollusca; class Gastropoda; family Planorbidae; genus Biomphalaria; species Biomphalaria sudanica. The sequence continues at coordinate 17,038 of JAZGLO010005389.1, read as the reverse complement.
ATTGAGTCTACCCGGGATAGGTCCGCCAGGAGGCGCGGTGGCTGAGTGGTAAAGCGCTTGGTTTCCGAACAGGGGGTCCCGGGTTCGAATCCTGGTGAAGACTGGGATTTTTTATTTCAGGATCTTTGGAGGCCTCTGAGTTCATCCAGTTCTAATGGGTACCTGCATTAGTTGGGGAGGAAAAGAAAAGGCCACATGACACCCTCTTAAACCGCAGACCACAAAAACAGATGACCTTTACATCATCATCAAAGGGGAACTTTACTTTACGTTACTAGTATGTACCTGACTAAAGTTGGAGAAAGTAAAGGCCGTTGGTCGCTGTGCTGGCCACATGACACCTTTCTCGTTAACCGTTGGCCTTAGAAACAGATGAGCTTAAAATAATCTGCCCATAGCTCGCAAGCTCTGAAAGAGAAATTTATGGACAGACAGTTACGCTGGGCAGGGCACGAATCCCGTATGGGAGACGAACCTATGCCAAAGGCAGTCTTTTTTGATGAGCTAAAAGGTGGTTGACGTAACAGAGGCGCCCACACGAAAACGCTTCAAAGACCAGCTTAGGCGCCAACTTGCCTTAGCTGACGTAGAAGAGAGCACCCCTACCTTTAAGGCTGCTCCCCATCTGGATCTATTCAGTGCCTCATTTTCCCAACTGTTGTGTCAAGTTTGAAGAGCTTCAAGTCACGTTTGCATGGAAACTCGAGCGCAATGATCATGCTTAAGTAACATGGAGACCAGAGCGCCCTGTGCATGCTCAGTGTATCATAGAAACCAGAACGGCTTGTGTATGCTTTAAGAGCTTGGCGACACAATAAACAAATACTGATAACAATACATTATTAAACAAAGCAATGGCCTTTGTTCTACTATCATGGGGCCGTTGATATACTGCAAGTTTGAAATATAAAGCTAATAAAAAACTCATGACTTTGAGTCTGAGTTTAAATAAATAATTGTTTGTATATAGGTTTTAAAAAATGCTTAAATCCAATATTTTAAGTCAGTCAACTGTGACGGTCAACGAGTCATGAAAACAAAGTAAAATAAAACAAATAAAAGGCGAAATGATCAAACGCGCTCTTGGTTTTCAAGTGCGGCTCCGAACTTGTCTTCTACGGCTCGGCTCCCTTGTTTAACACTGGTGTAACCTTCGCACTCGTGCGACACTAGACGAACAGAATGGTTGGAGTGGGAAGAGGGAGAGGGGGCGTCCCCACTTGTGAAAGGCACCCGTGGCCTCAATGCCAACGCCCCCCCCCCTTCTACTCTTCATAATTTTGTTTCAAAACTGCGGGTTGGAATTATTGTGCACTGGCTTGTGACACAAGTGATCTAGCCAGATAGGTGCCTTAAGCGTCCTCGTAGATCACTTTACCTCACCGCTAGTCTCTCTCAGTATGAGGTAATGGACTCACTGAATGGGCTGCCATTGTGGGACCTTTCAATAGGCATAGGGGTATAGGGTTTATATTTTGTTTTGTCCTAGACTGGGGGAACTGGGGCGTGTCGCGAGGGCGCTCAATAGGTAATGTAGAGCTACGAGTAGATGTCTTTTCAGTCATGGTTTAGAATAACTCTACCATTAGTGGAAACAGCTATATGGAACGCAGTCTATGAAGAATTAATTGATAAAGAACTGTCCACATTTCGGGTACCCATTTTGATTGGCAGCTACACATTGCAAATATTCAAGTAATTGCAATTTTAACATATTGGTTTTTGTTGTGAGAGAATAATGTACTTGCAATTGATCTATTATATAGTATGTTGTGGGTGTTGGCGCTACACTTTGTAATTTTCTTATAATCTTCAACCAATAAAATATAGTAACAGAGATATGGTTCTGTGGAATTTCATATTTCTTGGGATAACAATATCACTTTACAACGTCTGGGAATAAAGAGACCAATTGTTATCTACGATCTCGTGTTAAGCATTTGCAATCACCTGACTTTGCAGCGTTTTCCACTTTTGCCTGCTCCTGGTGTGTGTTTGTAACTTTGTATCATCAGGAATGTCGGAACGCCCCTGAGTCCATTCAACACTAACGGTAACTTGACATCTGTTTGGAAATAACGGCAGTTGGTCGTTGTACTGGACTGTGACACTTGGTTAACCTGTGGTCATAGAAATAGATGAGCATTACACCATCTGTCCCCCACCCCTGATCTCTAGTGATCGGGTCTCAAATAAGAAAATCCAATGCCGGACTGGGAGTCGACCACTTAGTGAGGTTGTGACAGAGCGTCGGATGACGTTTGCGGGACATGTTCTCCGACAAAATGAATTACGCAAACCAAGAGTTGCGATGACATGAAGGCCAATACGAGGAAAGCGCAAACAGGGACCTTCATATATAACCTGGCGCCACACTTTCATGGAAGACCTCAGAGTAGTGGACAGCAGGTGGGAAGGGACTTAAGACATTGCCAGTGGCAGATCTTTGTGGAGATGGCTTGCCACCCAATACGCAGAACGGCTAAATAAATCTAAGTCTAAAAACCTTCTACCCATATATCGTACGAGAGCAACTTTACTTCAACCTTACGAGGGCTTTATCTAATTTTTTGTTTTCCTAACATTTGGTGTCAATCTTGGAAGTTCTTCATGGAAAAGGAGATCTGAAGAAATGTGGGAGCGATATAAGGTCCCCCCTCCCCCCCCCAAAAAAAAAAAAAAAGAAAATTGAAAAATTGAGAATCGGGTAAAATTTTAAATCAAATAGATGTGATTAGCAATTTCAATGTGGATAAAGGGATTACCATTCTTATCTTATCTTATATTATATAATACAGACGTTACTTCAAAAAAAGAAGATGATTGCGTCCTACGCGTCAATCATTTAGTCATGCATGTTAACCAATAACTTAAACTCCGCCAAGTCCCTGGTTTTCCTGACTGGCTCAGGCAACCCATTCCATGCTCTGATAGCACCAGGGAAGAAGGAGCATTTGTACAAATTTATCCGAGTAAACGGACCGAGGAATGTGCCTTTATCTCTTTGTCTTTCTGAGTATTTCATTGTGCCAACTAAATATCTCATGATATATATATATATATATATATATATTATATATATATATATATATAGTAGCATAATGTGAGCTCGAATCCATTTTGCGTATCTTTACTATTTCTATTAATTTCTTGTTGTAATGTGTATGTATGTGTGTGGTAAGAAATGTATGTGATTGCGTTTAATAAATGATGCAACAGTTGTTTGTTGTTTTTAAGAGAAGAGTTGGAATGAATGACAGGAAGGAAAGAATTATGGAAAATTTAAAAGAGGTCAAAATATATTAATTTTAAATTATGATTTTGTTACGTTCTTTTATTTTCCTTTTTGTAGCGGCCCTCGAAAGGGAAAAAGACGCTACTAGTTTTGTGTGGTCTGTCTGTCCGTCTGTCTGTCCGTCCGTCTTGAACATTTAATAATTTTAAGACTAAACGTGTAAGAGATTCGACATGGGATTGTTCGTTATCAATCCACCATATTCATCAAGCCATTCTTTTAATTTAATTTAATTTGTTTTTCATTACACTTTACCCTACAGAAATCTACACCACAATGTCCCACATTTCTGTTAATATCTCTAGACAAATAAAATAAAAACTTGGTAAAAATGAGTAATGTCTTAGCAAGCATTCGAAAAGAAATACCGATCTTTTTAAATTGAGACTTATAACAGTTGGCAACATGGGATCCTCGTCTGTTCGGTTTGAATAGAGTCACAAGTGTTGACTGTGGGAAAGATGTAGCGCGAAACTCCAAACTACTATCCTATTCATGTCGGCTCTCGGTCCCAGCTTTCTGTTACCTGAATACCGTGTTACGTTTTAAAGGAGTATCCATGCAGACGTTACAGTCTAGAAAGTAAATCCGTATTACCTTTCGACTGCCATAACAATTTTCATTTTAAGTGATATAAATCTTTCGAAAAGCCGTTCCGGATTGCATTTTATTATCTCTGCAATCTCACTGCAAGTAAGTTATTAAAGTTTGCTTAAACATCATGTAATCGTGTTTAGTGTTTACAATACAGATAGCATAGTCTTTTGTGTTTAGATTTGTAGATGTTTATAGACCAAGTATATGACGTTATAGGCATGACGTTTGATTAAAATAGGGCTTTAATATGTGTTGAACCTAAATAGAGATTTGTTTGGAGGGATGATTGTAAAAGGAATCTGGGCGGGATCAGGAGGGGTGACCATTGTGAACGATGCTGATCCAGATGGCACTACTAACTAGAAAGGTTCTTTCGTGTGGACCTGATTCGAGACCATTCGTAACAAAAGGCCTCAATACTAAGGAACAACGTCGCAAACTGTGGGCAGTTTAGACCAATAACTCGTTACCACGTCGAACTGACATGTGACGTGGCAACGAGCCATTGGTCTCCACTGCCCACAGGTTTGCGACGTTGCAGGTCAGCGTTCAGGCCTTCTATGACTATGGCCTGGATCAAGATCAATCGTCAAAGTAGGCCTGAAAACTGACCCGTGACGTGACCTTGTTCAGTGGAGATCAATAGCTCAATTGGCACGTCACAGTCCAGTGTTGAGGCCTTCTATGACGATCAGCCTCGGTTCGAATCCACCTCAAAATTCATCTATGTTCCATCGTATTTACTTCACTGTCTTCTCCCCTTTGCCTGGTTACCTTAGTGATGCTATTAATTGTTACATTTCAATGTTTAGTTGTCATTTTGTTCAGCTTCAAGATTTATTTCTGTTGAGATCAAACTTTGTGACCCTTTTTACATTGAAGAGATGCTTTCTAACTATCACCGTGTTTATCTATGGGTGTGGTTGTGTATTCTTGTCTTTGTGCCATTGTTTGTGTGTTTTTGTGTCTGTATTCTCTTGTCTTTGAGCCCGTGTTTGCCATGGTGTCTGTAATGTTTGTCTTTTGTGTCCGTGTCATTGTGTCTCTGTTTGTGTGTCCCTGTACATGTGTTTGCGTGCCATTGTGTCTCTGTTTGCTTGTCTTTGTGCCTGTGTTTGCTTGTCCTTGTGCCTGTGTTTGCTTGTCTTTTGTGTCTGTGTTTGCTCGTCTTTGCGTCTGTGTGCGTTTGTCTTTGTTTCTGTGTGTGTGTGCTTGATTGTCTCTGTGTCTGTGTTTGCTTGTCATTGTGTCTGTGTGTGCTTAAGTGTGTGAAGGAGGAAAGCTCAAACATACTCTTAAATTTAAAAAAAATCTAAAATAAACAAACTTGTTTTTAACGCTCATTGACCCTCCTGGTCCACTCCTGGCAAAGCATGCGATCCAGAAGTGGGACGTTTTGAAAAAAATGTATTCCCTCTTTGCTTTATGTTGTCTCCTTTTTTGTTCTAGTCCGTCACGCATCATCGCCTCATAGTTCTTAAAGTACGTGGTCGCCCCCTCAAGTCTCATACAGAATAATAATAATAAATTATATCAGACCTGAAAAGATTCAAACGCATGCTTTATTTCGCTCGAGGGCCGACCCCCACATTCACAACACACTCCTAAAACACGAACCCTCGCCTTACCCCGTACACACACACATTGAGAATCCAACACGCACGGTCACACACAAACACACGCACTTAAACAACAGCACCAAAAGAGAGAAGGCCGAAAAGACTTATTCTTCTGTAATAATTGAAAAAAAAAATCCTAAGATTAAGTTGCTCTCCTAACAGTCTGAACACATTTAATAGAGCTTCAAGTTTACGCTTCCTAACTTGCACTTCCCAAACACACCCCTCCACTTTTTTCTTTCTGGTGCTTCGTTTTATATATATATATAGATAGATAGATATAATATATAAACCAGTTTATTAAACGGCGATCATTCGTCCATAAACATTTATCGGCTTTTAAAAGCGTGTGTCACTCTGGCGGGAGTTGAGAGAAATTATTCACTTCATAAAAAAATATATTATATTCTTGGCTCAACACCTGATCTAACGAATCCAGTGCGGCATTATTTTGTGTGTGTGTGTGTGTGTGTGAACCTTTTTTCCCATGAGGAGAAACAAGTCATTGGATCGTTCTGGGTTCGATTGATTGGATTAACGATTCGATTAATTTCGATCTCTTTGAGAGAGAAGGATCAAAAAGTGTGAAATTTCTGATACAACGTCACGTGTTCTTTGTACACATCCAGGCTGTGTATGGTGTGTGAGTCGTTAAGTGTAAGCACAGCGTAGAGCTATATAAAAGTGAATACGATCCGTGAGTGTTAATTATGTGTATTTATATATACATACATCACTGTGACTTTTTAGTGTGAAATATATCTAGTTAATGAGACTAGCCGTGTTAAGTGTGTTTTGATTGTCAAGTGTGGTGTTTGACTTGTAGAAATTTGATATTTCATTTTGGATTACGGATATAATACATTTATTAAAGGTAAGGTCATTTTACTTTTTTTTTGTTTTAATAGACGAAGGTTAGTGGCGTAGCTATCATGGTGCGAAAAGGTTCATTGCGCCAGAGACATGGCCATTACGGTCCCACGCAGCCGTCAAGTTTTTAAAGGGGAAGGTCTAGGTCACTAAATGGTTAAATTCCAAGGACACTTGACCAGTAGAGGCCTTCAATCAAACATCGAATTTCTATTTTAAAATTAGAGGCGACACAATCCTGTTTTTTAGCCTGAGCTATTTAGTACCTGACTACGCCACTGACGAGACATTATCTTATTCTTACTAACTTTTTCTTCTTTTTCTCTTTCTCTCTCTCCCCCCCCCCCTCTCTCTCTTTCTCTCCCCCTTCTCTCTTTCTCTCCCCCTTCTCTCTTTCTCTCTCTCTCTCTCGCCCTCTCTCTCTCTCTCTCTCTTTCTCTCTCTTTCTACCTCTCTGTTGATTTTGTTGAAAAAAAAGTATGTGTTTCTCTGCTTCCTATATTTAGGTATGTTTAGTCGATTGAAATACTTTAATAGACTGTGCCATCGATAGACACGCTTCTTATATGGTCTTCAATAGAGCGTACAATTCTTGTTAATATCCCATAATTCTCTGTGCATCAGTTCTCTAACAACTTCCTTCTTACACCTAGATCTATGTTTCTGAGCCGCATCTGATAAAACATTTTCATAGTTTAACAATTATCGACTAGTTTCGCCAAACAATCGACAACAACGACATGTGCAACTTTCTGTCATTAAAAAATTAGAGGGTTTACGGTAAAAGTATTGATTCTTCCCATAACTTAATCTACCTACGGTAAGTACAGTGTTATAGAACGTGCACGCTAAAGACTAACACTGGTAATGTCTTGTGTATTAGAGGGCTATCTGTTAGTCGATTGCAGTACGTTGGAAGTGTATAGATAACATAAAGACAGATGATGATTATATGCGTTTTTTAGTAGTTTAATTTAGGTAGATCTACATGCTCATTCTAGTTTCATTTAAATGAAAATGCTCAATACCAAAAGATTATCTAAAATCGCTCTTCTGACATATTGTACATATCCGGTAGTTGTCATTCCGTAATGTGTAGGTATATTATGAATAGTAGGTTATTAGTTTGTAACCAGTTTTTCATTAGATTAAGAGCAATGCCTGGTCGTGCGGTTAGCGCGCAGGACTGATTATCTCTACGGTCTCGGTTTTAGACCCTGCTCGATGCCATCCTCCTTCGACCAGCGAATATGCAGATCCGACAGGGATCCGTCTCCCACGGGGGCCGCCTCTGAGTTTGTGTGGTAACACAAACTCTCTTTGTGATCTTGTTGTTTTTTTAAGGGAATATTTGTTTTAATCAGAACGTCCTAATACTCTAAACTTCAAACGATTGTGACAAAAAATGATCTTAATGGCCAAGGAAACCTTAGAGCTACAATATTACAGAAAAAGTTGTAAAAATTATTGCGTTTATAATATAGATAAAGGAGGCGCGTGAATGAGCGGTAAAGCGCTTGGCTTCCCAACTGAGGTCCCGGGTTCAAATCCTGGTGAAGACTGGGATTTTTACTTCCAGAATCTTCGGTCGGGTCTAAGTCCACCCAGCTCTAATATTTATCTGACATTAGTTGAGAAACGTAAAGGCGCTTGGTCGTTGTGCTGGCCACATGACACCTTATCACATAATCTACCCTATAGATCGTAAGGTCTGAAAGGGGGAACTTTCCTACTTACTTCATTTTAGATATAGGCTATGGCTATTTTATACTGCTGGTATTTGCTGTATAACAAAACACTCTAACGTCCATAACTTTGTGCTTGACAAAATCTATAAGTTGGGCCGATCTATATATATATATATATATGGTCTACTCTTAATGCCGTATTCTCTTGCAATAGGATTTATTGGTTGTATCAATATCCTCACAGAGAATAGCTTACACTGTGTTGGCCCACGCTATAGGACAATCTACTAGTTATGAGAGTAAATTATGCCACAGATTTATAATAAGTCGTAATGAAAGTCTAGACAAAGAGGCGTCCGTTTAGCTTTAACCGAAACAAAAACATGGATATACACTTCTCAACATTAAACGAATATGTGGCCTACAATGAAATCCCCCATACAGTCTCTTACAAAATATGTTTACTTTTTGTTTTCCTGCGACGTCGCATGATATTACGGCATACTAACAGAACAGCTGCTCCTAGGTTAGTAAATATAGTCATCTGAATTGTTCACAACATGCGATTAACTTCTTTGACGTCTAGGAGAACCTGTACTGTGCCAACCAACCTATAATCTACGACTTGTTTAATCACAGAGATTCTAACAATACATAAGTATAGTCTTAGTATTTGTGTCCTCTGGTCAGTGGTTCTACAACTACGCTCCGCTATAGTCTAATGAGTATCAACTAAGATGATATAATAATAATAATAAAGTAATAATAATATTAAACAATAATAGAAATAATAGAAATGGCAATGTCTTTGATTCTGAAGATTTAGGAAGACTGCAGTATTTCACATCACTACGCAAATATTAAATAAGATGTAGTGGTTTTGTGGTTGCAGTGTTTGGCGGTCAAATTACAAGTCTTTGGTTCCAGTCCTTAACATTGGATCTATTCGCTTTGCTGAGCGATCGGCTTTCAAGACGAAAGTCCCTGGCTCTTTTCCTCGGTTCCATGAAATTCATTTTACTCATTTTCTCGTGTTTTCTCGTGATTTAAATTTTTCCTCAGGTTGATACCTGTTTCCAGACACAGGCATACAACAGACCCTCAGGCCATCGTGTACTCGACCTCAATAACCCAAGTCTTGAACACACCGTCATGCGGAACACTACTTGGCCTACGCTCTGTACTAAGATACAACATGTGCGTCGCTTCTGCCATTTCCATCACGACGACGACCCACAAAGTCTTTAGAAATGACATCCACAGGTCCCTTGACATCTCTTTGACGTTGCCAGCTGAAGAAAAAAGGAAACACAATTCAATGGAAATAGTTGACAAGTTCTCAACCATAACATTTGATCCAATTCTGAATTACGTATTTTGGTTGGACGGTTCTCAAAATAATAGAAGAAAGACCCATTTGTAATTACGTTTAACAGTTACAAATTAATACTTTAAATACAGTCATGGTATAGTTGTCTAGAATATGTGTTCGATATTGCCCTTTGAAATATGTTCGACTTTGCCTTTGAAATATGTTCGATAATACCCTTTGAAATATGTTCGTTATTGCCATTTCAAATATGTTCGATATTGCCATTTGAAATATGTTCGATATTGCCCTTTGAAATATGTTCGACATTGCCCTTTGAAATATGTTCGACATTGCCCTTTGAAATATGTTCGACATTGCCCTTTGAAATATGTTCGACATTGCCCTTTGAAATATGTTCGACATTGCCCTTTGAAATATATTCGACATTGCCCTTTGAAATATGTTCGATATTGCCCTTTGAAATATGTTCGATATTGCCATTTGAAATATGTTCAATATTGCCCTTTGAAATATGTTCGATATTGCCCTTTGATATATTTGAGACCATAACGATATTTCTGAGATACTTTTGCTAAGACGAAGGCGCGGTGGCTAAGTGGTAAAGCGATTGGCTTACGAGCCGGGGGTCCCGGTTTAGAATCCTGGTGTCGACTTGGATTTTTACTTTCGGAATCTTTAGGGCGTCTCTGAAGAACCCAGCTCTAATGGGTACCTGAAATTAGTGGGAGAAAAATTATAAGGTGGTTGTTCATTGTGTTGGCCACATGACATATGACATCCTCGTTAACCGTGGGCCACAGAAAAAGATGATCATTATATCATCCGCCCCATAGATCGCAAGGTTTGAAAGAGATAACTTTTTTTAAAGACATCAATGATGCTGGGTTAGATTCTGTCTTATATCCTTTGGGTCACTACGTAATACTGCCTCTAAAAAAGGTTTAACTCTACGTAAATCTGAGTTTAGTTAATATAAAAAATAACATCTCTAATAAACTCGAAATCTAGATCTACTTATGATCAGAGGAATTTTTTTTAAAAAATATTTCATCTAATGCATTAGGCAACAATGGGTTAGTGATAATAATAATTAATAATAGTAATGACAACAAGACTTTATTATCAATGAGGAAATTTGTCATACAATTTATGATTGCTGCCTAGTCGTGCGGTTTGCGCGCTGGACTGTCGTTTGGATTTATCGATGGGTACGGGTTTAAACCCTGCCCGCTCCCATCCCCGTCGTCCTGCGGGAGTTTTTGGACTAGGAAGTAAACTATCTTGAACTCTGAAGGAACATCCGAAACATGTAAAACATTTAACAAACATTTGTTTACAGAACTATAAGGGTGAAAGAATTAAAATATAGTTAACAACATTTAATCTCACGCAATGGTGTCTCTTAGATATCAGAAAGTAAAGTTTACATTCGAAAGTTGGATTTCATTCAACGATCAAATTGTCCAGTAAACACCAGAGTTCTTGAGTCTCTCTGTGTCGCTGCCAGTGTCTTGTATCTTGTTTGTGATTGTAAAATGTAAAAATTCTGGCCCAGTATGTGTTTTTCTTTTGTATGTTTTAAATCTTTAAGGATAAACTCATAATCAATAAATCATGGGTTTTGAAAAACCTAGAATCCCTTATGTAGGCTTACATGCTTAAAAAAATAAAACTTACAAAAAAAAATGTTTTTTTTTAAGGGTTCTATTGGGTCATTGCACCCTGCTGGGCGCATGAATAACACGCTTGATTGATTTCTATACGAGGTGGTAGAATCTAGGATAATGAATGAAATCTTGCCAGGTGTGTTTGGGAGGGGGGGGGGGAATTGGAATTTCGCAAATATATCTTTTAGAATATATACGTCATTATAAATTAATTGTCGGACAATTATTCTGAATCCTCTTAAAAATGAACAGGTGAAAATCTCCTATTCAAGTTTTCTCATTTCTAAGTCAATAGATCTCCTTGGCATGTCGAATTGTCACGTCATTAAATATTGAGTGATTTCTAAGAGGCCTTAATCTTGTCTTAGAGATTTCTCTGTTATGTTTATAAATTATCGCTTGGCTATATTGAGCTGCTGCATGTGGTCCTTCTTTTTTTTAATATAATGGTTTGCCAATAGCCAGAAGCCGATAGACTAGAACTGATCTGTTTTTAATTCTGCGTTGATCTATGAAGTGACCACTGCGTTGATGGTTGAAGTGACTACTGTGTTAAGCTATGAAGTTATTAATGCGTTGATCCATGAAGTGACCACCTTGTTGATCTACACCCCTGTGCTGATCTATGATGTGACTACTGCATTGATAGATGAAGTGACCACTGCGTTGATCAATGAAGCGACAACTATGTAGAATTGTGACGTGACCACTGCTTTGATCTATTAATTGATCACTCTGTTAACATATGAAGTGACTACTTCTATCAATGAAGTGACCACTGCGTTGATCTTTAAAGTGGCCACTACTTTGATCTATGAAATAACCATTGCGTTGATCTACGAAATAACCATTGCGTTGATCTACGAAATAATCATAGCGTTGGTCTACGAAATAACCATTGCGTTGATCTACGAAATAACCATTGCGTTGAACTACGAAATAACCATTGCGTTGGTCTACGAAATAACCATTGCGTTGATCTACGAAATAACCATTGCGTTGAGCTATAAAACCCCAGCGTAGCGACACTTGAACTGACACAAGGCCTCTTAAGCAAGTCTCCAACCTGACCCATACTTTTAATTACACAAGCCGTATTCTATAAAAGAAATCAATTTCGCTTAGAACCCTAATTGCCGTTGTCCTTATGAGAATATGTTCTCATTCAAGACATTTAAGTATGAGCCAGAAAATGCTCCAGAAGGTTGAAGCCTGGGCATAGATTCTTGTATTCTTAAACTATTATACTGTTCAGCTCTATATACCATATCCCATATATCTCTATATACTATATTGAACAGAATAACGCGAACGTATTATTTATAAGAAATAGAAAGGGGGGTTTAGAAAGAGGGTAGAGAGGGGTACAAACAAAGAAGGATGTAACGACACTTTTTTTTAGAGTTTTTTGTTTCAACAATTTAAATTTTAAAGTGAAGAAAGGTGACAAATTGATTTAAAAACTAGCATTAAGCACCGGCTACGCCCGTTGATTTTTTCCCAGGCTATAGATAGTTTATTTGGAACGGAAGCACAGAGAGATAGATAGAGATAGAGAGAGAGAGAGAGAGGAAGGAAGGAGAGAGAGTCATAAAGATGGGGGGGGGGAGTGAGGATATCTAGATCTACGTCAGAACTAAATTTAGATTTACAAATGTAAGGAATTGTGAGGATCTGTTAAAAGTGTGTGTGTGTGTTTAGGAGGATATTTTGTTTTATATAGTTCGTGGCGGTTGAACTATTTCTCAATCCCTTCTCTCTCTCTCTCTCTCTCTCTCTCTCTCATTCTTTTTTTCTCTCTCGTTCCCCCCCCCCTCTATCATTATTTATCTCCCACCTCACTCTCTTTATCTATTTTTCCCTCTCACTCCCCTCTCTCCGTATCTATTTCTTCCTCTCTTCCTGTCTTTCATTTCCTTATCCCTACCCCCCCCCCATTCTCTCTCTCTCTCAATCTCTCTCTTTTACTCCCCCACTCATTGTTTGAACACTCACTATTTATCCAACAAATTTTCTCTCTCACTTTCTACCTGACTCTTGTCTCTCTCGTTCTCTCTCCCTATTTTTCTCTCTCACTCTCTCTCTCTCTCTCTCTCTCTCCCTATTTGTCTCTATCTCTTGTTCTTCTTTGTCTTTGAATCTCACTATTCTTCTTTTCTTTACTTCTAGAATAATTTTCATCTCTCATGAAACAGCTTTAGATGGGTCTTTCATTCAAAGGTTAATTAGTAAAAGTTAATTAATATATTTTTATTTTCAGCATTTTAGTTTTTAAAAAATACTTAAGTTAATTAAAACTAATGGCGATCTCATTTCTTTCTTTACTCCCGAGTGGGTGCCAGTGGCGCATATTGACTCCTTTATTTGCAAGCCTACAGTAGCAGATAATATTTTTAAAAAAAATGCGCTTGAATAGCGCATTTCTTCTGTAGCATGCCCAGAGCGCCATGGTCCAACCTCTTTTATGGACGCAGTGGCGTAGCTACGGTGGAGGATGGGGGGTATGAAAATATGAATACGATTGAAGGGGGGGGGGGCTAAATGAGTGTTTGAAATTTTTGTTTACATTAAATATAAAATATTAAGGCATTATCTCATGTCATGATGCAGGGGCCCCTATTGAGGTCAACCCCCTTTGAAATATCTATGTCTTATCTTATCTTATATAATACAGACGTTACTTCAAAAAAGAAGATGATTACGTCCTACGCGTTATGCATTTAGTCATGCATATTAACCAATGACTTAAATTCTGCCAAGTCACTGGTTTTTCTTGCTAGCTCAGGCAACCCATTCCATGCTCTAATAGCACCAGGGAAGAAGGAGTATTTGTACAAATTTTTCCTAGCCTATGGGACGAGGAATGTGATTTTATATTTGTGTCTTTCAGAGTATTTTATTAAATTTTGTTTTTGTATTTGAAGATTATGGTTCAGTGTTTTATGTATAATTGCTACTTTACTTTAGAGTCTTCTGTCGTGAAGTCTTTCTAAATTTAGTGATTTTACTATAGGTGTTACTCTAGTCAAATGTGAATATTCATTTGTTATGAATCTCACTGCTCTATTTTGTGTCTGTTCCAGTTTCTTAATGTTTTCTTGAGTTGAGGGGTCCCAAACGGAGGATGCATATTCTAGTATTGGCCTAACCAAGGTTAAATAACATTTTAGTTTTATGTTCTTATTTGATTTATAGAAATTTCTTTTAATAAACCCTAATGCTTTGTTTGATTTTTTATAGTTTCATCAATATGTGGATTCCATGACAGTTTTTCATTTATTATAACACCTAGGTAATTTGCGTTTTTAGTCTGTGTTACTGGTTTGCCATGAATAACATAAGTGGAATTAATTTTAGTATTTTTTGTTACTCTTACCAACATATACCACTGGTAGATACAAAGACAGCTGCAACTCTTATTTATATTATAATCATATTATTATATGTAAATATCTAAAGTTTCATTCATGTCTCATTATGTTTGTCTCTCTATATAAACAATGTGGTTGTCATGTTCTATTCTCTTTTAATATTGGAGAGTTCCGCAAACTAACCAATTGCAAGGACGCTATATTCAACTTCTCTGTTGCCAACTTAAAAAAAAGAACGGAGCTATCGGTTTAACACTATATCAATGCGAGGCTGTTGATCTTCATATTAAATCTCCACAATTACCGCTTGTTAGTAGACTATTCGTTTTTTAAAATAAGTTGTCAGTTATAGACCAGAGAGTCCAATGCTTTCTCCTTATTGATATGACGTTGTGCTACAATTGTGTGTGTGTGTGTGTGTTTCTATGGTGACGATGACGGTGGGAAGAGATAAGCGATTAGTTTTGTGGCTATGGAAGTGTGAATGGTGCAAGAAAAGCGTGATTGTCGTAAGTGGTCTTAGGTGGGACAGACGACTCAGGATTGGTAAAGCGAAAAGACGTGTTTTTGTATTGAGCTAGATTATGTTTAAAAAAAAAAAAAACATTTTATATTATAACTTAAGTCTACTACATTTATTTAATTTTAATCTCATTTTAAATTTGGCCATATTGTAATAAAAGTTCTATTCAGTACTGTTCATCACATCAACAAGTGATTCAAGATTTACAAGTTAAAATATAATACGGCTCCAGCGATTGAGTTGTATACCAGGAGTTTGGTGCTACAAGTCATTGACCGTCTACAACAAAGAGATTTAATAATTTAATTCTGCAGTTCGAAAAAATGAACAACTATACATTTAAATAAAAAACATAGCTTATTAAAACTTCCTTTATTTTGTACACCGGAAGCACCCAAAAGTTATCGATTTATAGTTTTGCTACTTTAACCCTTTAACCTCTAGGAAGTACCGACTAAAAAAAAAAAAAACGTCCGCCTCAACCGCCCATCCACTCCCGTAATGCCATCTTCATTATTTTGATATATCAACATTTCACTTGTCATGTCTCCTTAAACACAACGTGATGTTATTCTTGTCATCTTGACATCTACCTCGCCAGCCAGAGTCTGCCTCTGAAGACACTTGGACTGTATACACCACTGTACTTTGTCATTCGCGCGCATGTCTCGCGCTGCGATGTGCATCGATACCGAGGCCTCGACGAGGAGAAAATTGTTTTGTAATTGAGTCGTGCAATACCGATTCTTGACACCCTAATTGTCCATGTCGTCATGCCGAGGAATCGAGCATCTGCAGGCGAAAATCGAATACTACGTACACACAGACACGAATGCTGCTAAAGAACAACAACCAAAAAAAAAAAAAAGACTTCTCATATTTCCCCATACACATACATACACACACACAACGTCCCAAACGCCCTGTTTCATTCAATACCCATACGTTTGTCTTCACATTTGTTTATAGCACGTCAGTGGGGAATCAATGAGGATTCTTGTTTCCATTGTGTCCCAAACATCGAAATGTATTGACACATATATAGTGATGGGCAAAAGTTAACTAAAAAGTTAGAAACTTTTAGTTTTTTTTTAGTCAAGGCCATTGTTTAACTAGGAAAAAAAAAGTTTAGTTAAAATCGTAGTTTAATTATTTTTTTTTAGTTACTAACTAAAAAGTTTAATTAAAATTTGTAAAACTTTTCAACATGTGGTCAGGGTTGAAACGCACTCTCTGTTTTCTGGTCATGTGATATCAATAACTTTGAATATAAAAAAAAAATGATGCAGTTAACAACTATTTAGACAGTCTGCATTTGAAGAGGGTAAAGTAAGATGCTGGTAGAAGTTATGGGAGTAAATATTTGCACTTGAAAGTAGCAGTATTATAAAATGTTAAACATTGTTTGCCAAAAGCTTCTATGCCTATGCAGTAGTATGAATGAGGCTGTTCCTAACTTTTTTGTGAGCCACGTGGGGGTGTTTAATTTCTGTTTCTAGTGGGAATCTGAGAGAGGTCGATATTTAGTGGTTTTAATCAATTCATTTGCGGCAAACAATATTTTTTTAACTGCAGGAACATCAAGTACACCCTTTTATAGTCTTAAGACTTATCTTTTAAGTCTAAATCAACAGCTAGGCCTATATAGATCTAAAAGCATTAGGGTAGCCAACTCTTGAAAAAAATCTTAATCCACACCTTCTCTGGCCATAAAATAGACTGTGTCCAACTGATTTTAACAACCTGGTCAGCTAGACCACATGACCACTACAGTGTACTGTACGTGTGTTGTCGGTAATACTGTAAGACTACCCTGCATTAAGCGTTATACAATAGTGTTTGCTTAATGTGGAGTGGTCTGACAAGAAACTAACACACTGGCGTGGCTAGTCAAGCATGTTCGTAGATATATCTTTACACTAAAATAGTTATACACCCTCCCTGCTCCGAATGTAAATAGTGTGTCCGACAACAGCCTGGCCAGATAGACGTACACGTGTAGGCCTATATAGATATAGTGTACTGTGTGCAGTCCATAATGACAAGATCACCCAGTTTTTTTCCCACTTGCGCAT